>VDFB02270651.1:374293756-374446475 GCA_007258455.2 Sequoia sempervirens
AAGGGGTAGGAGGGAGAGACTTGAGAGAGAGACCTGAGAGAGGGAGAGGGGGTGGGAAGGAGAGACTTGAGAGAGGAAGGGTAGAGGGTTTAAGGGTTTGGCGTTTAACGGTTAAGGGTTAATGGTTTAAGGTTTAGGGTTATGGGTAGTGATGGAACTTCAAAGTTTTGTTCTGAGTGTTCTATTTTATAAAAACAACACATATGGACTAATAGTTGAACACAAAAAATGGACCAATAGTTGAACACTATAACATTTTGAAAATCCTTCACATTTAATGGGAAAATACATGTTATTTATTGTGCTCACCTTTTATATTTTTAATAGGACAAACTATTAATATAAAATTATCCAATGCTTGTATTGATGGAACTTCAAATTTTGTTCCTAATGTTTCACTCATGCCCTACCTTATGTCACTAGTCTTTCATGATGTTGGAAAATTTCTTAGGGTTGGGGTTTTAGCTTTGTCTTCATCTTAAACCCTTGTGTTTACATAATGCCTTGGTTGGGATCTATTTCACCGTTACCTTTTTTGAAGGGTTTTACAAACATCTTATGCCCATCGTTCCGTCTAGGCCTGGTCCATTTTGTCTTAATATTTTATTTCCTCTAGGGTTTTTATTTTCCAAAGTCCTGGTTGGCCCTGTACTGAACGATTTTAAAAAAACTTATGTCGTTGTTTTCCATCTGCCTAGTAATGTCCCCTTGCCCTTTAATGAATGTTTTATTTTCAGAAGGATGAAATTTGTGCTATCATCGATCAAAATTCCTTCAAGATCAATGGTTGCTCACCATCCCTTGATTGGGAATTGTAGGATGGCGGTATTGCGGGTGGGCGACACGTGTCCTCTTTGTGGATCAAATTTGCGTGACTATTCATCAACTGTCCTTTGATCTGAGATGTTCCTCACCATCTCACGATGGTGCTTTGGTTGATTGCAAAATCATAGGCAGCTGCCACATGGACTATACAAGGTGGGGCCCGAGGAAATTTTGCATCCACCTAGTAATGTACCCTTTCCCTTTAATGAATGTTTTATTTTTTAGAAGGATGAAATTCACATTGCCATTGATAAAAATGCCTTCAAGATCAATGGTTGCCCGCCATCCCATGATCAAGAATTGTAGGATGGCGATATCAAGGGTAGGCAACACATGTCCCCTCTTGGATCAAATTTGCATGATTGTTCATCAACTGTCGTTTGATCTGAACCATTCCCTGCCATCCCGCAATGGTGCTTTGGTTGATTGTGAAATCATGGGCGGCTGCCATGTGGACTGTACAAGGCAGGGCCCGACGAAATTTTGCATCCGCCTAGTAATGTCCCCTTTCCCTTTAATGAATGTTTTATTTTTCAGAAGGATGAAATTCATGTTGCCATCGATCAAAATGCCTTCAAGATCAACGATTGCCTGCCATCCTGTGATTGAGAATTGTAGGATGGCAATATCAAGAGCAGGTGACACGTGTCCCCTCTTGGATCAAATTTGTGTGGTTGTTCATCAATTGTCCTTTGATCTAAGCCATTCCCTGCCATCCCACGATGGTGCTTTGGTTGATTAAAAAATCACGGGTGGCTACCACATGGACTATACAAGGTGGGGCCTGAGGAAATTTTCCATCTACCTAGTAATGTACCCTTTTCCTTTAATGTATGTTTTATTTTTTAGAAGGATGAAATTCACACTGTCATCGATCAAAATGCCTTGAAGATCAATGGTTTCCTGCCATCCCATGATCAGGAATTATAGGATGGCAATATCACGGGTGAGTGACACGTGTCCCATTTGGGGATCAAATTTTTGTGATTGTTCATCAACTATCCTTTGATCAAATTTGCAAGATTAAATCACACACATGGTAATGTTTTCCAGGGGAGCTTAGTTGGATGACATTCCTCAATCCAGTTGGTCATAATTTTCCTCTAAGAAGAAAGTCAGCAAGACCTTGTAGATGTCTTGCCGACTACCAGTGCATTTTGTTTAGTAGGCATCTGTGTTTCCTATCGGCAAGACCTCGGGTGTAATGCCCCGCCACGCAACCCTAGAGGAAGTTGCAATTCACCACTTAAACGTACCAATTTTTTTTTAATACAATTAACATGAAGGTGAATACATCTTGCCAACAACCTCTAAGGCCACGAGACAAAGTTTACTTAAAAACCCAATATCAAATAACATTAACATAAACTAAAACACTAGGCACTTAAAGAAATGAGATAACATACATTCCATACAAGTTAATTTACAACAGAGGATAAGAAATACCTCAAGATATCAAATACATGATTTACCATAAGGTTACAATACTCATTCCCCGAATGAGGTAAATCCAAAAGTCTAAAGATGCCAACCCAAAATAAATTGATTTAAATTTAACCGTACTAATTTAATTAGTTAATAAAATAAATCTAATTCGCAATCAGATTATTTATTAATTAAATTAAATTAATTAATTAATCACTAATTTCCAACATTTCAATAAGACGAAACAATCATCATTTATGATTTTCAAAAGCCATTTAATCACTTTTAACTTGCAACTAAACACATTTAGTCATTAATTAAACTACGCAAGTCATTTAATAAACTTAAACTTGAAATTAAATAAACAGTCAAGGGGAACTGACCAAGTTAAAACAACTGACCCCGACGACAACCCAACAACATGCTATGACTAGGGTGACAATTTGGTTCGGAAAACCTAGCTACTATCTCCCAATTAATTTCCGTTGGTTAATGGACACGCTCACACCTGTGAAGCCAAGTGGAGTCGATGTCGTGTACCTGCAACCTGCAACCAAGAACATGTCGAACATGCAAGATATATATGTACATTATGATCAAACACGCCGTGAAGAGGAAATCTCGGAATTGTAGGGTGCTCGCAAGCGAGTGATACAATCCGTCCCCTTCACCAACACCGTATCTCTAACTGAGGCATCTAACAACAGTGATATGATTGATAGCATAAAACATCACTTAATCAGATATCTTCTAAATTATTCTAAAACATGTCATTAAGATACATCAGAATAAGGTAACATCACATCAACATATGGCTTCCACGTTGTTTAACAATCATGATCACAAGTACTCAAGTTTGAAAGTATAAGCATGTTCACACATGAATGTTACATTACGATATAATCATATGCATCACTAAACAATTAATAATTAAATAATCGTCAAGTTCACAGTCACATCATAGGCATAATCAGACATAAAAGAACCTTGCCAATCCAAATATCCCAAAATGGAGGGGTGTTACATCCTCCCCCCCAAGGGTTAGGCTTACTCCTGGAAGCCTACAAGCAAGAATAGGGATAGAACTCCCTCAAAGCCAACTAACACACTATCAACCCATACATTCAACGTGGTGAAGCGTCCCACCATCAAATATTTAATCAAACAATCATGGATCAACATACATAGTGCTTTATGCACCAATACACATCATCAAAAATCATCATAGAACCACACCCAATATAGTATCATGTCAATGTTTACACAAGGCAAGGTATGTAACATTATCATTTCAATGTTCATCTAACTTTTTGCATTTAAATCCAAGTACAATAGTTTAACATTTATATGATCTCTTAAGTCTTAACAATAAAGTTGGGAACTATAGGTCTCACCAACAAATGCACCTATTATGCAATTATCATTAACATTTATTTGTTTCACTAATTCCTTCTCTAAACTTTTACTTACTGCACAATGATTGTCTATTCACACTATACATTTTCCATAATTATCAATGCAACTCGGGGACTTAAGTCCTTTACCCAAGGTTTGATTTTAATAAAGTAAACTTTTATGAATACATAAACATTTCTCATAAGACACAACATATCCCACTCATTTAAGGACAAACATCTTCGTTAGCCCAATAGAAGGAGAGAGAAGACAAGATATTCACAGTTCTAACATAGGTATGAATATAATCATGGTTTCATAATCACACACGCACTTCCACACAATGCATCAACCACATGAGAGCATGCACCAATCTCTATAACTAATCAACATATCCATTCATTTCCTATTACACATTTCATAGTTCATTAATTTATATAACATGAAAAAGCACTCCGACACCACATAAGGGTCAATCAAGCAATCACTCGCACAAAAGGTAAGGCACAAGAGAACACGCATCAGATACTTGCATGAAGAAGGAAACATCAAGACTTCCAAAAGAGGATACACCCCCAAGGAATTCCTTGATACCCTAAGGGTTAAACAGAGCTTCTAAAACAGGAGCATCAATCCTCCACAACATAAGACAAGGTTGGAAAATTCCACCCTCTAAGATGCCATACTAAGGCACACAAGGCAAGAGGTCCTATGACTATCTCGCCCCAACAAGTACTTGGGACACACCCAAACAACACATTACAATCCATACTCAAGAACCACTCAAGGGTCACCTCCTTTACACAACAAAAGTACATCAAAAGGGAGATCAATCACAACACAATTCTTGGTAGGTTCGTGACCTATCCAGTTCTCACAAAGAATTCACCAACAAAACATGCAAAGGGTGGAAATGATCAACAAAACTGGTTGTCTTCCACCACACACATAACACACCCCAAAACACACACTACACAGTTGCCCAGGATGCATTCTTCCAATAGGAAGGATATCGGTGCATTGCGCACTACACCGAGGATCCTATCCTTCCCACTAGTTTCCTACACCATTGGACCTATACCACTTAATAACAAATTCAGGGCAAACAGGAGAAATCAACCCAAAAAGGAAAACAACACGAAAGAGAAAACAACTAGGTCAATACAATGGCTCATAGTGCCCAAAGTATAAACCTGCACAACTTACAACATAGTGGGTCCAACATAATCCCAGAGTTCCCAGTGTTTAAACCTAGGCTCTGATACCATGTGTAATGCCCCGCCACGCAACCCTAGAGGAAGTTGCAATTCACCACTTAAACGTACCAATTTTTTTTTAATACAATTAACATGAAGGTGAATACATCTTGCCAACAACCTCTAAGGCCACGAGACAAAGTTTACTTAGAAACCCAATATCAAATAACATTAACATAAACTGAAACACTAGGCACTTAAAGAAATGAGATAACATACATTCCATACAAGTTAATTTACAACAGAGGATAAGAAATACCTCAAGATATCAAATACATGATTTACCATAAGGTTACAATACTCATTCCCCGAATGAGGTAAATCCAAAAGTCTAAAGATGCCAACCCAAAATAAATTGATTTAAATTTAACCCTACTAATTTAATTAGTCAATAAAATAAATCTAATTCGCAATCATATTATTTATTAATTAAATTAAATTAATTAATTAATCACTAATTTCCAACATTTCAATAAGACGAAACAATCATCATTTATGATTTTCAAAAGCCATTTAATCACTTTTAACTTGCAACTAAACACATTTAGTCATTAATTAAACTACGCAAGTCATTTAATAAACTTAAACTTGAAATTAAATAAACAGTCAAGGGGAACTGACCAAGTTAAAACAACTGACCCCGACGACAACCCAACAACATGCTATGACTAGGGTGACAATTTGGTTCGGAAAACCTAGCTACTATCTCCCAATTAATTTCCGTTGGTTAATGGACACGCTCACACCTGTGAAGCCAAGTGGAGTCGATGTCGTGTACCTGCAACCTGCAACCAAGAACATGTCGAACATGCAAGATATATATGTACATTATGATCAAACACGCCGTGAAGAGGAAATCTCGGAATTGTAGGGTGCTCGCAAGCGAGTGATACAATCCGTCCCCTTCACCAACACCGTATCTCTAACTGAGGCATCTAACAACAGTGATATGATTGATAGCATAAAACATCACTTAATCAGATATCTTCTAAATTATTCTAAAACATGTCATTAAGATACATCAGAATAAGGTAACATCACATCAACATATGGCTTCCACGTTGTTTAACAATCATGATCACAAGTACTCAAGTTTGAAAGTATAAGCATGTTCACACATGAATGTTACATTACGATATAATCATATGCATCACTAAACAATTAATAATTAAATAATCGTCAAGTTCACAGTCACATCATAGGCATAATCAGACATAAAAGAACCTTGCCAATCCAAATATCCCAAAATGGAGGGGTGTTACATCGGGGATGTCACAACGAGTGGAAAAGACCTTGGGAGCTAGGGAATCCATGTGTTGTCTTTCTCTTTCAGGAGAAGTAGAGTAGCAATATTTTGTTTGCATGTTGTTGTGCCAAGACACACGTCAACACTTACTAACATCATTAAAAGGTAAGTTTATAATTATAAGAATTTAACATTAGAATTATTTAACATTTGAAATATAAAATTTAAATATTATATTATAATAGTTTATAATTTACTTATATAGTATTTTGGATAATAGAAACAATTTTGATTGATTTAATATTTTCTAAGTTCATTATTGATTTTAAATCTTATAAATATAATTATATATCTTTAATCAATATTATAATTTAAAAAATAATAATGAATATTGAACATCTTATATTTTAGTATAGCTTAAATATTAAAAAATTTAATGTATAAGTTTATTTAATATAATATATATTTTTTTAAATAAAGATTTAAAGATTATTATATATGTATATTAAAAGATCCATAGAATTATCTTTTTAACTATGAAATTAATATGATTAATTTCATATATAATTTTATCTTATCTTATCTTTTTAACAATTTTTTGGTATCCTACATAATTTGTTTTCTGTAAGTATCATGTTGTATACTCTTTATATGGAAGGTAGTGTGTTTTCATGGAGCTTAATAAGTATTAATAATTTTTAGTCATTTTAAAGATTTTTTTTTTTAATAAAGATAGGTATATTTAGAATTTTTACGGATTATGTACAATTATGCATATTATTTTATTTATTATATTTTTTGCAATATCATGTTATTATTTATTAATCACATTATTTGTTTGTCATTTTTATTTGTTTTGTTGAAAAATATTTTATCTTTACTTTACATCTATGATAATTTCAAAATTATCAAATTTAAAAATTATAAATAAAAATTATTTTTATTAATCTCTTGAAGTACATAGGTCCTAATCTTTTGTAGATTAATAACTATCTAAATAGCTATTTCTTTCCTTTATTTCTATAAATGTGTCATGTATCTATTAAAATTTATGAGATGTGTATGTAATTCTTAGCACAACACTCTTAGAGATTAGGATTTATTTTCACATTTATCTATTTTCTTATTGTTCCTATTAGTGGCTAATTAAATCTTCATTGAAAACCTACAAAGAGCTTGGGTCCTCCAATCTCAATGCTTGTCTAATTTCTTGATGAGAATAATTCACATTGATTCCCAATATTGTGCTCCTTGTATAATAGATTTATAAAATGCACTTGGTAATTTAGTATGTGGCTGAAATATTAGAGTATCAACAAATGGTTCTTTTCATTTTTGGCACATGATTGGCCATTTTTACTTTGTTAAATTTTTATTTTCACTTTTATTTTCATGGTTTTCATGTTGTCAAATTTTCATACATTTCTTAGTCTTTTTAAAAAAATAAGTGAAGGTTCTATTAGTGTCCCCAATCTCTCTAAATATCATGTATAGAGAAAGTGCAATATATAAACTACCAATTATAGAGTATAACAACAAAATCAATTTAAAAACTACTACATAGAAACAAGGTTTAGAATAATTCAAAATAGAGATACCATTCTCCTACAAATACTATGCATAGAAACCCTATATATGTAGCCACACTTTCACCCTCAAAATCAATATAATAAATTCTCATACATTGTTTCTATAATGAATTTAGAGAATAAATTATAAGATTTAAATTCAATAATGAATTTATAAAATATTAAATCAATCAAAATTGTTTCTATTATCCAAAATAATATATAAGTAAATCTTAAGCCTAACAATAACCCTAAGTGAAAACTTATCCTAATTGAACCTTAACCCTAACCCTAATTGAACCCTAACCCTAATTAAACTCTAGCCCTGATTGAAATCTAACCCTAATTAAACTCTAGTTGTAATTGAACCCCAACCCTAACCCTATTTGTTCCTAACCCTAGTATCTCACAAATACAGGATCAAGACCTTGCCAACTCTGGTAAACCTTATTGGATAGTGATAAAAGCTACCTTATCTTTCATTAAGGTAGAAAAATTTTGTTATACAACATGCCCCTTGAAGATTGGAGATAGGAACTGCAAAAAGAAGGTAAACACTAGTGAAAATGGTTAGTGGTATTGTGGAACATGTGATAAAACTTTCCCTAAATGTGATTATAAATATATACTTCAATGCAAAGTTGAAGACCATATTTCATTCACTTGGATTACAACTTTTGAAGAAGTGGCAGAAGAAATTATGGGTGTAACAACAAAAGAATTGAAAATTTTGAAGCATGAAAAACAAGATGATGTTAAGTTTTCACACATTATACAAAAGGTCCTTTTCAACAGATATATCTAAGTTAGTTAATGCCATTTTGTCATGATATACTTCTTTGATGTTGTCAGTACTAAATCTAATGATTGATGAACATTTTTTCTTTTAAATTTATTGTTCTTGGTTTATTGTTGTGATAGACAAGTTGGTCTGATTTAAAATTCCAATGTGTACCCTTATATATGGGAATTGAGATAAAAAATGACACAAACAATAATGAAATCAAATTGATTGCTTTCCAAATTCATATTCATGAAAATGTAAGCATTTTTTCAAGTCAATAGGCATCATGATAAAGATAACTCTCAGCGTGTTTTACATATATTATTAATTAATATAGGTATGCTAGTTAATTAAATTATTAACTATATTTTATTTGTATTATATATTGAATTGTTAAAAGATATAAAAATCTTAATACTAAATATATAGGAAAAAAGTTAAAAAATTACATATTTTTCAAAAAATAAAATAATAATATCTTTCTCTACTTATCTCTCTCTATATATATATATCTCTCTCTATATATATCCCCCCTCTATCTCCCTATCTCTCTATATATTTATTTCTCCCTCTATCTCTCTCTATATCTATATCTATTTTTATCCCTTTGCCTCTCTCATTCTATATTCATCTCTACCTCTATCTATAGGGAGAGATACAAAGGTGAAGCATTGGACCTTCCCAAAGATCCACCAATCTCAACACTACTCCCAACTATTTTGAACATTTAAGTACATATTGTATGCTAGATTAGGAGGCATGTGTCAAAGCTCATATTTATTGATGCAAAATAGGTCCAAAGTCACAAATTTGATGTAGAGTTAGTTATAGTTTTGTAGAAAATTTCAAGTGCCACATAGAGCAAAGATATTCCAGTTTTTTATATCATCATGTCATCAAATTTGGCACTTCATCAACATTTGTATCTTCATCAACATTAACAAAAGCAAAGGTATGTACTTGAATCCCTTTCATTTAAATTTTTCTATATACATAAATATTTTAATATTTTCCCTCAAATCCATAATATATATATTAGTGTGTATTTATTTATTGCAATAAACAATTAACCTAAGTAACACATTAATAATTCTAAGGATTTGTGATTGGAAAAAATGCATAACAATTTTTTTGTTGTATGTCGTGTTGTATAGTTTAGAAAAGCTCAAAATATGAATAGGATTTTAAGGCCATATATTATGGTAGCTTACAATGCAAATGAAGGAAGGAAATCTATTATCAATTTTAATCTACAATTTAATACCATATGAAAAATCAAATGTAGTATTATCTACAACTAATTCTTGACATATTAATTTTATAAAATACACTTGTACCATACAATAAACTTCTCCCAAGAAAGAAACCCTAAGTGAACATTAATTGAACCCTAATTGTAGATTCATAACTCTAATCATAACCCTAATTGAACCCTAATTGTAGATTCATAACTCTAATCATAACCCTAAGGGAACACTTATTGAACAATAGTCCTAATTGTACCATAACCCTAACTTTGAACTATAGTTGAACTCTAATCCTAACCCTAACACTAATTCTTATCCTAATTGAACCTTAACCCCAACCCTAATCTTAACCTTGATCCTATTTGAACTCTAATTGAATTCATAACCTTAATTAAACCCCAACCTCATCCTCAATCCTAACCCAAATTGAACATTAATTGAACCCTAAACTTAACCCTAAGTGAACACTCATCCTAATTGAACTCTTAACATTTTAGTTAAAAATATTAAACTGCCTTAGATTTTCCCATTCATCATCATTTATCATTGAATTCCTAATAGAACTCCAAATATTTATACTTTTATAATGTTTTTAATACACACCTAATATTAAGGGTTTAGAGTTTAAGGGTTAAGGGTTTAGGGTTAAGGGGGGAGAGATAGAGGGAGTGAGTGAGTGACCCATTTACATATTATTATTTTATTCTTTGTCAGTTAAATATTTAGTTACCCATTTACTATTAGCAGAAATGACCCAAGAATTTAATAGAATGGAATACTCATATAATACCTTACATTATGGAGCTCAATTCTTTGATATATTACTACTTATCAAATCCTTTGTAAATAATTGTAAACTTATGACTCCATTTATGCATTTAATTGATTTTCTTGAATCAAAGCAAAAACATAGACACACAATTGAACAAATTATCAAAAGAAGAATGACAACTTCATTAACATTTCATTCAAAATTCACTCAAATCCACATAAGGAGAGAAAATATATTAGAATTATATGTTTATTCTTGTTTACAAGTCATATTTGCATATAATTTAAGATAATTTGCATATATTCATCCAAAACTCAAAACAAGCTATATATTCTCTTCCATCCACTTGGGGTTTTAACAGCCAATGGCACCACAGATATCACTTCCTCATAAGAGGACAAATATCTTTCTACCCATATATTCAACTCAAAACCTAGCTAGAGCTTTCATTAGTTCTCTCCCTACAAATGAGCCCTGAATTCCCTTTTATATGACAAGAGACCAACAAGCTTTGGGCTCAAATGTAATTTCACCACAAATTTTCATTTGAACAAAATCTCCATTGCATTTTAATTTCATTAAAAAACTTCCCACATGTTGAATCTGCAAAACATATATAGTGCATGAATTGGGGTAGCGTAAAAGAATAGGGAACACAAATTGTCATCAAAATCCCCTTGTCACTATCCATGCAAAAAAACCAGGCAACCAAATTGCAATGAAGGCACCACAACAACTTCTTATTTACCCACCACCCTACCCTTACCAACACTCAAACCATGGTATACATGCCTGCTTCTAGTTGTTGCCCAATATGGTAGACCTTCAGCCTCCTCTTCTTTCTTGTCCTTGCCTAATATGGTTCTAGTCTGTTGACTTGGGGCTTTAACAATTGATGTTCCCACACATATCATTTCCTCATCATAGGGAAAAATATGATTGAAGCGACTTAAATACTGATAGTAGTCTAAGTTGGTCTCAGTTACATCATCAAAATTGTTGCTCATAAGGTCAATGGGTGAGTGTTGGCCACATCTAGAGCACACCGACTGCTTGCCTTTGCCATCTACCAGTTGAGCAGCAATGTCCTAGAACTGCAACCTTCTACTACAACCAAAGTAGTAGAAGGTTGCAATTCCAAGACGTTGTTGCTCAACCAAAGCACCTTCCTGAATAGCAGGACCGAGATTTTGTGAGCTCAAACGAATATACATCCTTATTGACTTACTCATTTTCTCTTCTCAGACAAGCACTCAAACTTGATTAGACTCAACCCACAAAGGACTCTAACTACTACAAGAATTACACTATTAGCAGTTAATTTCTCTTGTATTTATTGTGTGAGGTAATGGCAACCTTCATCAATGCTTAGTAAATATGCATGTGCAAACATGGAAATTTGGTGACATATGTACTGTCATTGTTTAACTAGAGCTATATGAGAATCCAAAGATCACCCTTCATGATTGCTAACAACAACATATTCACACAGATTGAGATCGACGTGACTACACAAGCAAGGAATAATTCATCAATGCTTCACCAACCTTCCTCTTCCTCCTGTGAGCTACCAGGGAACAACAAAGATTTACATTAGCTTTTGATCTTGGTTGTCAATCTAAAACCACATATTATGAGCTCAATAGTGGAGATTGGGCCCCACATTCCATACAGGACACACATCTGCCTTTTGTTGACCTCATGCCAAATAATAGGGTGACATGTTAGGTCTGCGAGTTGGCGGGGTATGATCAATATATTCTCCCATATCGTCAAATCTAGAAAACCTACACATTGCAAGGTTAGTATTTAATGAAAGGCTTTGGCTAAGCCATTGGCGACATGACCAGTGGAATTAATGGATTAGGCTTACATCACTGGATTGAAATTAAAACCCAACTTTGATTTTAATACTTTATTTACTCTACAGGATTTTATTTCCTAAGTCTCAGTTGGCCACGCTAAATTCTTATCCCAACCCTAACAAAGAACAAATGATTAAGCTAAGGATTGTATTTGTTGTTATAAATTTAGTTCTAGAGAATTCTTAATTACCAATTCTTATTTGTACATTTGTATATGAATCCAATTGAATGCATTTTCATATCATTATGGAAAATTTTATTATTGCAACCCTAACTCTAACACTAATTAAACCTTGACCCTAACCTGATTGAACTCGTATTATAACCCTAACTCTAACACTAATTGAACTGTAATCATAACCCTAGGTATTGTTGAAACCTAACCCTAATTGTATCAAAACTTAGAGAACTCTAATTGAACCCTAACCCTAAAATAGACAATAACCCTTACCTTAATTGAACCCTAACTCCAATCCTAGCCTAATTTAAGACTAACCTTAACCCGACCTTAATTAAGCCCTTATTGAATTATAACCCTAATTGATCCCTAACCCAAATTGAATACTAATTGAACCTTAACCCTAAGTGAATAGCAACCTTAATTAAACTCCAACCATAATCCTATTTGAATTTTGACCCTAACCATAATTCAACCCTAACCTTAATTGAACCCTAACCCTAAACATGAGTTCAATTAAGTTTAATGTTCAAATAGGGTTAGACTTTAATTAAAACTAGGTATAGGATTCAATTAGGATTAGGGTTGGGGTTGGGGGTAAAGATTAAGGTTCTATGATAGAGCTTGAGGTTAGTGTTAGGGTTCAATTGGGGCAAGGGTTAGTATTAGGGTTAGGGTTATGGTTCAATTAGGGTTTCATTAATGTTAGTTTTAGAATCATAGTTATGTTTAGGGTTGATATAAAATTAGAGTTAGGTTTGAAGTTAATTAGTGTTAGTTTTAGGGTTGGGGTTATGGTTAGACTTATAATTAATGTTAGTATTGGGATTAGATTCTATCACTTTAATAAAAATAATCTTCTATAAATTTATTCAATTTTTTTTGAAATTATATAATTTAAAATATTTTAAATTTACCTATGTTGATATATGAGAGATATAGCAAATCTAAACTCTATACAATTTATAGTTAACTTGACATTGTGTATAAAAAGGTTTAAGTTATGAATGTTATAATATAAAAAATAAGCGTGTTTTCAATGTTTATTTGTCAGTTTAAAAGATGTGCCAATAATGTTGCAATCACTAATGATTAATTTTTCTTGATGGTTAAAATAGATTGGTAAGTAAATTTATCTATAATAAGTAAACAATATTTCATAAATTTATCTATAATTCTTATTTAATTTTTCTTAATTATATTAAATTATATTTTATTAAATTGTTAAAAAATTTAGGTTGCTTATAAATAATTTTATGTGTTTTTTATAATTAACTTGATATTGTGTATAAAAGGTTTAAGTTATGAATGTTATATAATATAAAAAATTAAATTTGTTTTCAATGTTTATTTGTTAGTTTGATGTGAGAATAATGTTGCATAGTAATGATTAAATTTTTCTTGATTGGTTAAGTGATATTGTGAAATTATTCTATGTTAATTTAATGTTATGAATGCTATATAATATAAAGTAAAATATTTCTAATATATTTTTAATGCATCTTTATATTTTATAAACAAACATCTAAAATAAAAATATGATTGTAAAAAAAATACAACTTAATGAGTGAACATACATATAAAGTTAAAAGTGAAATTATAAAACAAATTGTAAATTTAATTTATTTTTCTTCTATAAATATATATTTTTTATTTGTCGTCTGCCTAGTAATGCCCACTTCTCCTTTTAATGAATGTTTTATTTTTCAAGGGTTGATTTAGTGCTATTGTTGATCTATTTCCTGCAGATATCAATGGTTCCCACCATCCCATGATCAGGAATTCAAGGATCGTGAAATCACGAGTGGGCACTATGTGTCCTATCTGGGGGATCAAATTTGAGCTATCACTGACCAACTACCATTTGATCTGAGTTGTTCCTTGCCATCCCGCGATGGTGCTTGGGTTGATTGCAAAATCACAATCAGGCACCATGTGTCTCATCCAATGAAGCCTAAAGAGTAAAGGAAACACTAGCTAGCTTTAAATGTATTAAGGAGCGGATTACTAAAGTGATCTTGAGATGCACATGTTCTAAATCCATGGATATGTTATAATCTTGCTAGAAAAGTTGCTCGAAGGTTAACGACATGGCTGATGACTATTTTAAAGGAATGAGATCAATGAGCCCACTATCCTGTGATCAGGGATTATAGGGATCATGATATCACGAGTAGGTGCCACATGCCCTTCCTAAAGGATGAAATCTTCCTGACCATTGATGAGCTATCTCTTCAAGATTGACGGTGCCCGCCATCCCGTGATTAGGAATTTTGGGATTGCGATGTCATGGGTGCCTACCACGTGTCTCATCCAATGAAGCCTAGGGAGTGAAGAAAGCATTCACTAGTTTTAAATGTAATATGGGGCAGATTAATAATGCGCTTGTAAGATGCACATATTTTATTTCAATGCAGATGCTATGATTTTAAGGGAAAAGCTGCTCGACAGTTAAAGGAAAGGATGGTGACCATTTTTGAAGGAGCAGGATTTATGGTAAAAAGATTGACGATGTCTACCATCCTGTGATGATAAATCGAAGGATTGTGATATCACGGGCAATTGCCACGTGGCATTCCTTCATGGCATACGACATAGTGGGGGCCCCTTTATTACCGTGTTGGTGATTATGTCAGCCTATTTTGAAGATGGCCATCGATGATTTGATCAAACTAAAGGATCAACAACTCAAATTTAAATATGTATAAAATTATGGTTGGAGCCATTCATGCAGCCCGCGAGTGAGCTCTAATGGTTGATGAGACATCCACTAGCAGAATTTGATCAAAATAAAATCAATTTACTCATCTCATTTGTATCACAAAGCATCCAAGTATTTCATGAAAATAGTTTCAGAGCCAAAGGTGAAATTGCGAGCAACTGCTGCCAGAAATTGGAGTTTGTGTGAAAAAAGCCATGAGTTAATTTTCTTTATTTCCTAGTCATTTTGCACCTAAATTTGGTAAAGGGGGGGTCTACTATGCTTGTCACTGAGTTCATTAAAATATTTTGTTAGGGCTATTGTTTAATCATAAATTGTGAGGAATTGCGGTATTTTTACTTTGTAATTTCCTATATTTTCTTAGTCATAGCCACTTAAAGTGTAACATTGTAGTGAGCCCCTAGTTAGTCTAAAATGGTACCAACCAAGCAACACTCTGGCCACATTGAGTATTTGAAAAGAAACTTGTACGATGATTTCCTAGATCAATTTTCATTATCAACAAATGAGAAAAGGAAAGGTTTGGTGTTGATGCAAGGGAGAATCCTAGGGGAGGGGTTGGTGTGTACTAATTCCAACATTGTTGATGCTAGGGTTCCACTCATAGGCTTAGAAATGTTCAGATTATGGTATGGACAGAGGAATTTGCCTCATCCTTTTTCAAATGGATGGATGTATGACATGGGAAAGTTGGTTGTTGTAAATGTGTTCCCTAATGTGGACTTACTTAGAGTAGTGGCCAAAAGATATGACCCTATCACACGGGTAATCAGAAATAATGATGGAGGGGTTCTATTAGAAATTAGCAGAGATGTAATCCAACAAACTTTTGATTTGAGTGAGCCAAGTGATGACTTGGTTCCTATCAATCTTGAAGAAATGAAACAGGAGTATACAAAATTCCAATCTCTTTTTTAGGATTAAGTTGTTTCCACCTCATCTGGTTAAGGTAGGGGGTTCACAATTTCACATTAACCCTACTGACCAGGAACCCTTCAGATTGAATTGTTTTGGAAAGCCATTCCTAGCTACTTTCTATTCATTATGTCAAATTTTGGGTTTCAGTCCTGGTGCAATAATTTCAATTGCATACATGTTCATGGGGGTGCAAATACAACACCTTAACTTCTCTATAACATATGAATTTGCTTCTTTTTTGGTGGAGAGGATAGATGATTGACTGTCGAAGCTACAAAATGGTGATACTGGTACTCAATTCTTTTGGTATTCCATGTTGATGCATATGTTTTTGTTTAGGAATGTTGATTTCTTTGTTGAGAAGCTGAACTTAAGACAATCAGTTAATGGAGAAAGATTTCCAATATAGATATGGGCTAAAAATTTGGCCTATAATAAGGAAAGCACCAGTTATGTGCAATTTGATAATTGTTTTGCTACAAGATTGAGGGTTAGATTGATGGTAAATGTACCTAGGATCCCTCAGGAATTGCATGATTTCCTTAGGCCAAAGGAGAGGAAACTAGAATTGAGGGTTTTACATAACTGGGGTGACATTATCCCATATCCAGTCAGCATTGTCCTGAAAATATATGGATTTCAAGGAACCCCTCACATACTGCCATACAATGTGCCACCAAGACTAGGGTTTGTAGAAGTTATGTTGTAGATGGGGTGTATTCATGAAGATAACCTAACTGGAAAGGGGAAGGGAACATTATTCCCTGATTATACAGTAGTGTCTAACTTTACATTTTCAAAGGGAGGTTGGACACATTTTGAAAAATTCTTTATTGATTACCATTTGAGATTTGGTCAAGGCGACAACATGATCCTTAAGGTTTCTTTGCTCTTTTCAGACAAAGAATAAAAGGTGGCAAATTTGCACATGAGTTCAATTTCTCTGAGGACCTAATCAGGAATGAATTTGATTTAAATAGATAGGAATTGAACAAGGAAAAGTGGATAGCTTATAGTAAGCTACTAGATATTGTGCATGAAATGGATCCGACGTATGATCCATTGATGGAATTCACTCCATACCACAAGAGAATTGATTTTTTAATGAAGAATTTCAAGGAGATAATGGAAACCTTGACAAGCAAAAGGATAAATTTAAGGCTAAGTATGTATATGCAAGAACAAAGTGATATTCCAATTGAAACAAGGCCAGTATGTTAGCCTACAAAAAGGCAGCCCATCTATAGGAGGAAAAGGGATACTAGCAGTGATGAGGAAGAAGTAGACAGAAAAGGGAAGAAAATAATGAAGGCACCTTCACGACTATGCCCAAAATTCAAAGTACCTAGGGTTGTCAAAATCGTTGAATTAAAATCTTCACTAGAGCATAGTCCCCCATCACCACCACCTGAGCGAAGCCCTAAGAGGAAAAGAAATGATCACCTACCTGAGGATCTCATAGATGAAATTATTGTTACTAATCAAGACATGCAGGTTGGTATGTCATCCCCTCCTAGGTTAGCTGAATTGGTTCTACCTGATTTGGATATGAAGAGTAAGATTGTGTAGGAAAGAATGGAGGCTTGCAAGGACTTCTTAGATGACAATGCATTTGTAAAGACTCATGTATTCTTGCAATTGGCATGGAGGATGAAATTTGAGGAATATCAAAATAAATGCAAGGAGAGAAGAGAACTAAGGCCTGGCAGGTCAGATCAGGAGAATGATGAAGAAGTGAAAGTTGAACTAATAGAAGAGTTCAAAAACATCACTCCTAAAGAAGGAATACAACTAGTAAATTAGGTTGGTGTTTTGATTTTTCCTGAATGGGACATCGCAGATGCAGTGGCTTTCAGTGCCATTATGAATTCCATGAATCCTTTTCAGGATTCTGAAGAAGAAGTTAAGGCAGCATTACAAAACTCTACCTTTAGTGAAGAATATGAGACCTTGGCAATTTGAGCATTGGCTCCACAAGGAAGAAAGCCTGACATTGCTAATATTAATCCAAATTTCAAAAGAGGATTAATAATAAAGAGGGCTTCAGAGACTACAACAACCGAAGCCACTAGTTTAACTGTGAATGTGGCCAAGTTGGCCCAAAAGACTACTAAAAGGGAGGAGGCTAAAAAAAAGAGCCTAATGGAGAAGTATAACATTTTAATTGAAGAATATAGTAAAATGCAATAGAGGAATGTTGAGCTACAAAATGAAGTAGAAAGGTTCAAATATAGACATACTGGGGAAACATCCAATGCTCCAGGAACTAACACATCACCTCCCACAACAGGTTCAATGCCTCCTGCTTCTCCAAATGTTTCTACACCAGGGTCTCCCATTCAAAATCTTGCTCTTACCCCTCCTCTAGAACAAGTTGATGAACAAACAGAGTGCTCTGCTGATCCAACAAAGAGGCAGCTCATGCAGGAGATTGATCAATTATAGATATCACTAAGGGTAAAAGAGGAGGGTTTTCTTTCAAAAGAAAAAGAAATTGTTACAATTGTTTTGTAGCATTTAAATGAAAAGGTGGATAACAAATTTCCCTCTATACATTCTTTGTATTCTTTACTATTTGAAGCAATAAATAATATTGATAGGGATCAGGGGATAGTGATTCCAATAATTCAAAATTGGATCCTTAGGGAAAAAATCTAGATGTTATGAATAAAGCCTCAAGGTTTGATGTAAATAACAGGCCCCAATCATTGAAGCCTACTTATATATTAGTTAAATCATTGCAAGGTTTCCAGAGCTTACCAGATGATCTAAGTAGGAAGATTAGGGAATTGGTAAAGAACTTCAATGATTGTGGTAACACACTGTTACCTGATATAACTGATGAACAGGGGGAAATGAGAACACTCCAACAATGGAAGGATCAAGCAAGTAAAGTCATCAATAATCAAATTAAAATAATTTGTGATAACTCAGATTATGATTTGTTTGTAAATTGTATGGATAAGATTATTGGTACCAGCTCATTTTTGGAATCTTTTGAAAGAGATGCTAATTAAGTAGTGATAAAGTATTTGCCTTATAGTACAAAGGTAAAAGAGGTTATTGATTTTGACTGGCCAACTGACAAAGAATACTAGAGGTGGGTGGCTAAGTATTTGAATGATGATGAGTAAAAAGAGTGGGCTACCGACATGTGGCAAATCAGATGTTGCGGTTACATCATTTCCATTTTTGTATTGATGAATTTTTTGGCATGGATTTCGCGTTGTTTTTTGTAATTGCATCAACCTTCCTCCACTAACATGATGAACAAGAATATGCTCTAAGATGATTGTTGTTGTAACAATTTTTCAACAAGAATATTTTTCAAGGTGGTGGCTGTTATAACAAATTTTGGAATATCACCAAGTGCTCCAATTTACTAGTGATAGGTGTAATTTCTGGCCCGATGCTTGTTTGCTCATTCATTTTCTATAAGAAGGATTTTAAGGCCAGAAGTACGAGTTAGAAAGTTATATAACTTTTGTCGAGTCTAGGTGAAGTTGCAGAGTGAATTGTAAAGTTTGATGGTTTTAGAGAAATGCAATTTAGGTTTTGAGTCATTATGTAACAGGTTTTGAGTTCATAGAGATTTAATATTGTATAACAGTACTAGCATTTGAGTTGAAATAAAAATTTGAACTCATGTCTCTCCATTGTACATGCATATCTGAACTTTGAATGAAATAACTAAGGGTTATTTTATCCATCTCACTATTGTGGTGTGTATGATTCTATTTTAGATTTAATTCAAGGAGTTAATCAAAATGCTTGAATGGGATTATAGGCAGATATGTGTTGTATAAGGATTTGATAAGTAGTCCTTGGTTAAAATGCACACTGATGAAATTGTAATGCAATATTGTTAGGGATCTTATATGTTATGTATTAAATCTATTATAAACCTCTAGATGCTTATGAATTTGACTCCTGCAATGGATATATGGCACTGATCTAAGTTGTAATTATTCATGTAGTTTAGTATTTGTTTATCTTTGCCTACAGCTTGCTACAAATTGCAAATCATTGACTATCTTATACAATGGATTGTGTTTAGTTATCTCATGTTCCAGATAGTTGATATTGTCTATGAACAACCAATTCTAGTTGATATTATCTTATTGTGTTGAGCTATTAAGTGAGATCATCTGCTATTGTTAATGTTGTTTATAATAATGGTGCAGAGGTTGTAAACACATTAAGGGATCACCCTCTCGGGTCTTACAGAGCCCGAAGTGTATGAGGCTTTTAAAGTCCTCGTCAATTGGTCTAGATCCTTTGAGCTGCCTTCAATTGGAATTAGCAATTCCATAGGTATATTAGAAGAAAAACCTAATTACATTGTAAAAAGAACCAACATACACATCAACCACTGAACAACCACCTCTACAACTGACTTTTTAATCTTTTATGATCACATGAAACATAAAACACACAAATTTCAAGGTTGTTAACATCACTATTGAAATCTTTTAATTTGTTGACCTTTCAAACATTAAAAAGTACATAATTAAATTAATCATGTAATGGCATAAAAATTAAAAACATCATGAATTAATTATGTAACCACATAAGTCAAATATAATTCTATCAATAAATTAATATCAAATAGATAATATAATCACATAACTTATACATTTCAATGTCATTGATCTTCTTCTTCATCCAACTCTTTGTCTGTATCATCCGATCGAGATTTGACATTGTAAGGATTGGTCATATCATCATCATCATCATCGATATTAGTTTTGATAATGTTGTCATCCACATGGATGTCATCTTCATGAACATTAACTCCTACATCATCATCATCTAGTTCCTCCTCTTTGACATCTTTGTCGGGGACATCATCAACTAACCGTTGATCTTGATCATCATCTACGTCATCTTCTAGTTCTTCGGTATCTTCTTCTTCCACCACATTATACTTTATCGGCCTTCCTCTTGGATCATGTCTAATAACAAATGACCAACCCAGTTTACCTGGAACCTCCAATTAAAATACCTGCTCACATTGGCTTGGAAGAACATAGGGCTCCTTTCTAGCTCACTCAATCAACCTTTATTAACCATGGTAAATCCATTATCATGTTCAATAACAATTCTCTCAGGATCATTTTCATTCAATCGTAGCCTATACCATAGGAGGAGGAAAAAAACTAATCTGAAGGACTTAAAGTTACACTCAAGTATATCATCCAAAATCCCATAGTATCTATTTTCTGAGACTTCTAGATGTATGTCGCTTCTAGATGAAACATTATTCACCTAAAAGACTGCAGTTATCCCATTGCACCACATAGCCTTATGGTGTTTCACCTATAATATGTCAAACATGTAAAAATTATTGCAATATCGTCAGTTGATAAACATATTTATTCTTGGCTGAATGTATGTAAAGAAAACAATCTCAAGATATATATACATCAATATACTTGAAAATAATTAAATAATATTGGTGATTAATATATTTATATGTACCTGTTTATCTCTTAAACCATATGCTAAATCAATTTCCCTTTGTGTAACATTGGAATCTCCATTACGATGAGCTTCTTTAACCAATGAAGCCACACCTTCCCATGTTAGTGTGTGACCAAATTGTTGACATCGTTCAATCCATACTATCATCCAATCAAGATTTTTGGCGACGTACAAATGTAGTGCATCCCACTCTCGACCAATTGTACCAAAATAAATTGAAATTCACAAATGACATATAATTACTTAAATACCACAGTATACAACCTTAATTTATAATTGATGTATATTGATGACTAAAAATTAAATAAGTACAATATACATAAAATCCATATGTAAAATGCATTCCAATTAATCTCCATGACCATCTTATAATTACCTCTCACTTTCCTCAATCTACCTTTTCCCAACAGGTACTCCCCTTCAAATTTTTTAATGGATTTAGGATCCCAAATGCGATATAAATGGATCTTTGCTTCCAAGTTAGGAAGATATTCACTAATGTACACCATGGTCTGGTATACCATATATCCCTCCAACATAGAACCCTCAGGATGTGCTCTTTGTCTAACCAAAGCCTTCAAAAATTTTAAGTGCCTCTCAACCATCCACATTGACCTTGTGTGTACAGGTCCACACAATTCAATCTCCTCAACTTGGTGTATGAGGTAGTGTTCTTGTGCATTGAAAAATGTTAAAGGTAGACACTTTTGCATTTCACACATTAGACGAGGAATTTTTCTCTTCCAATAATTTATATCTTCTTTATAGATTTCTTTAGATGATAGGCATCTACAAGTGATTCAAGGCACAAATATATTAACAATATTTAACAAAAATATACATTATATTACATAAAAGTAAAACAAATGGCAATTATAAGATGTATACAATTGAATTGAAAAATCTCACTACTTACCTCATGTATTTTCCAAGATCATATATAACTTTCTTGACATTGTTGTCAAAGTTGTCTGAGAGAGATAGAGGTAGAACATACTGCAACAATTATAAAATGATCTTTTCATTATTTTTCCAAAAGTAGTAAACACAATACACTGAAAAGTACATGCATTATACAAGTGTATATAATATACCAGAATAATTACCTTAATGAAGGTATGTCAATCATGTGTTTTCATCCCTAACCCAAATTCACCTTTCTTTGTTATTATATTGTTTATGTTCACACAAATCCTATGGGAAATCAATTTTTTGTATGACTTATTTTATAGCATTGCTTTGCTACTCTATTAATAACCAAGGAAGGGAACTTATATTAATTTGGCCTCCATCACTATTCAATTGAATGACATTTTTCATTGCATGATTGGCTTCCTGAATGTCACTACAAATTTTGAAATTTTTTCTTTGTCATGCCTTCCATCCAATATTTTCCACAACATTTCTGTTATACTCTTTCTGATATGCATTGTATCAAACAAATGCACAATTTGTAGCTACTCATAGTAGGGCAACCTATTAAATTTTTTGGGATAACTTTTCAGTCCCTGTGGAAGCTGGCCATTAATGCCTTGACAACCTTCATGAAGCATATAAGTTAAAAAAATTAACAACGACAATCATTGTCAATTACAACATGAGTAAACACAACACAATATAAAAATACAATTTCAAAACATATCATATATGATAGATAAACAATTTGATCCAATGTATAACCTTGACAATTAATTCTATTATATTCCAACTTCCATATGTGAGGTGACATTCTTCGTGATTTTGATGTAGTCTCCTCTTTCCCATTGAAAAGATGTTTTTCAGTAGTTCAATACTTATGATTTCGATGGAGGAAGTGCCTATACTCATCAAACACCTGTTTTCCTAAACTTGTTGAATGATGAGATTTCATCTTTGGACCACAAATTGGACATGCAAATTTTCCTTTGTTTGAAGACTTCCAAGATGATATATAATTGGATTAAATATGTCAATTTTTATAATTATATATAATGAATAGAATATTTTAAAAACATTCATGATATCTACTTCATCAAATTAAATATTGTTAAAGTGCAGTCGAACATTATAACATACCACAAAAATGTGTTAGCCCTGGGGCATCATGAATTGTCCATACAAGCATTGCATGGAATTAAAATTGTCTTTATCCAATTGGTCTGGAGACATCATAAATAGTGACGACATTCCATAACTTTGTAACTCTTCGATAAGAGGCTCGATATATACATTAATATCTTTAACTTGGTACTTACCTAGTTGAAAGAACATAAACATTACATAATTATTATAACCATTTTACTACAATATATATAAATTAATGTACATGACTATTTAATGAAAAAAATATTTCATTATGCAACAAATAAGACAAATGAGATGCTACTACATTAAAGAAAATTGATGTAAGAAAATACCTCGAACAATCATTGACAACATTATGTGCTCCCTCTTTATTGACATCCATGGAGGAATGTTATTGTTGATAACAAAAATAGGCCACACTGAGTAAATAGATATTAGCTCTCCAAATGGATTGACACCATCCGCTCCCAATGAAATCCTAATATTACAAGGTTCTTCTTTAAAGTGTGGCCATTTTTCCTCCATGTCCCTAAATGTAGAACCATCTGTAGGCATTTGAAGAATGTCATCTCCACTTCTATTCCGTGCATGGTAATCCATCAATTGCGCTAAGCTTTCGCACCTAAATAATTGTTGCATACATGGAATAATGGGAATATAACGAAGAACCTTGCGAGGCACCTTTTTTGTTAGTTGATCTATTTGATATCTATTGATATGACATTCTAGGAATTCTGTTGCAAATTCCTATTGTTTATGATATATAATATGATCATTGGGACATGCATCTATTGCTTGATACTCCATTTTGATATCTTTCATAATGGCACATAAATCTCGGTATCAATGAGGTAAAATATTTGATGTTGGTAACAAAAATTCACCAATCAATTTACAACAAAAAATAATTTTTTCATATAAAGAATATTAATGGTACATATTTCATCCTTTATTTACTAGTGATGAACTAACAACAATTAAAATAGATGAAAAAAGATGACATATATGACATACCTTAACATCCATAAGATTTCAATGTTTGATAAACCATTCATAACCTTCAAGTTCTATAGCAACAATACAACAGAGAGAAGAGTTGTTTCAGAGCCTTCATAAAGGGGCTCGTATGCCTTGTCAAGTACAAGTAAATCATGAACATCATCAAAGTCATCTTGATCATCATGATCAGCTCTGCCACTGAATGTGGCATGGATCAATGTATTCGTACCATCATCTTCAACTATGTTTTTTGGTGAATGATCATCTTTTTCTATAGGATCATTAACTTCATCTTTGATATTCACAGCTCCATGTTCGTCCACTTGCAAAACCACATTCTTCGGGCTGTGATAATCCATATCATCTACCCTAGGGTGCCCCACCTTTATAATAATGATAGACACAAATAAACCATGATCATGATCAAGTGATTATAGATATAAAAAAAGTTAAAACAATATAAACATTTACAAATTCAATCAATATAAACACATATAATGAACAAGTTACCAATGGATGATAATCATGCCCCCTTCAATGTAACCATGCTGCCTACAATGTTTCTCAGCTATTGTGATTAAAAGTCATCTTGTCTTTAAGCCCTTGCAATTATTGCAAGGACAATAACATTTCCCATCACCCTTTCTTTTCAATCTAGCCCACAATCTATCAAGTGTTTTTTCATTTTCTTTTGGACTAATATTATCTGACATGATTTTTTTTTACCAAGCTTGACTATTTATATCTTCAAAAAATATCAAACTTACACTCCAATAATTTTTATTCTTAGACAAGTAACATAATCTAATAATTTTGATATTTTACACCAAAAAAATTTGGCATGCAACCACCCCCAGGTAAAAGAGAAGATAGTCTGTCAAAGTTAATGACCCCAAAAAACACTTTACAATGCTAATTCCAAAACTTATTAAATTCTGATTTTACTATGATTTCCAACCGTTAAGACTCCTAAAATCAGAATATTGAACTTGATCACAAAATTCCTACAACAATGGAGGTAGCAAGCTAGTAAGAGCAAGTGACCCATTCCTAAGGAGCAATGAGTCGGAATCATCATTGCTAATATTAATACGAATTTATCCTTTTAGTTAAAGATGCAATGTGTTACTTCTTATGACGAGCTTATCCCTAGGTCCCTCAACATTGAGAGAGCCCTAATAAAAAATAAGAAGTATTGGTAAGAGCATGATTAGGGTACAAACCCTAGGCCTCTGTAGAAACATAAACAATAACTATAGCAGATTAGTGAGGTTGCAATACTGGAAAGATTCAGATTGTAGGTAATAACAAAATCTTGCAATCTAAAGATTGTAGCCAATAACAAGCACACTATGTAGCTTAGTGACATTTGTAAATGCAATCTACGGTAAGAAGAATGACAGTCACTTGAGATGTGACAGTCAAAAATAGGCTAAGCAGTGACAAGATAATAAATCTCAAACCTTGCATAGTAAAGTGGAGATTTTAACAGTGAGTTTCCTTACCCCTTGCTGACCTTAAGGGTTTTTCAAATGCTTTTGGTAGTGTTAAACAAGGAAAATGCAATTAGGGAATGACTATCCAAATGAAGTAATAGTGGTAATCATAGGTTCAATGTTTCTTCTTAGTCATTAATATTGTATAATGGAGGTTGTGGATTGCATGTTTGAGTAGTGTTTTGAGACTCACCAAAGATGGGAAAATAGTGAATAATACCTTGTGGACTATGAAGTAGTGTCAATAAGGTTGAAGGATCTTAAGAAATACAATACCATGAAACAATGAGTCCCCTATAGTAAGGAGGTAGTCTATAGAGCATAATTTGATTTTATAGAAGGATGCTCATGAAAGTAATCTTCAAGTGTTAGTGAGTGAGGTGTTTGAGATTGTAGCTGAGGGTGCAATACCCAGTCTTAAAGGAAGTTAGCAAAGTAGTAAATGTGCAAGAAAATTGAATCGTACACAACAAACAATTCACAATGTTGTCTTCCATAATGCCTTGAGTTTGAAGACAAAAATCTCATTGTATCTTCATGATGAAAGTGGTGACCTTAATGGTCAATCACTGGAACCATGATTTTAAAACATGCTATTGTTCTTATGGAGGCAACATTTTAAGCAAGGCAGTGAGTGGTGGTTTGGAACAATGGCAGGTATGAAGGACTTGCTTTATATGCATACTATGCAGTCTAGCTTAAGACAACGTTCTTAGAAGAGATTGAAGGTGGATTATGGAACTCAATGGTTACCATGAAAAGGATTAAAGCAAAGACTGAGATCTATTTAAAAGCCACGGTCATGAAGATATTAAAGATGTCACATGCAAAAACCTAGTAGCTGGAGTAATGAATACAGTGCCAAAGAGGATAGTGTGCTGGGGCAGATTTAGGAGATCTCCACATTATCTAATTATAGGGAAATACATCATTTATTTATTTTTTTAATTAAAAGAAACCATTCTAAACCCTATATAGGATACATTGATACTTCAAAAGCCTCTGAAGGAATTTGAGATTATGCAAATATATGTCAAGTAACATTCATAAGGTTTAGAAAATCTTGATCACTCTCTAGAATAGCCCATTAAACATGGGTTGTGCTTGAATGCACTACATAATTGATATAACACAACCACTTTGCATATCAACCAAATTTATAGGCTCTTTATTGCAGCAAGAGGTAATCACTCTTCGATCATGCTATAATTACATCCTAACCTATTAAACTTGAGGCAACCTGAATGCACCCAATGATGATTGACACCTACATTATACAACCTAAATTAACTACATTATATGAGTGCCTCCATTTCTATCACAACATAGCCACATTAAACTTGGGTCACACATGAATGCATCATGTATTTGTTATAGCACAACTATGCCACATGACCAATACGCTTATGGATCACATAATTACCACAAGAATCTATTCCTCGATTGTGATCTTATGGTGATTCCACACAACAAAATCTGGACATGAAATTCTCAAAACCCTTAACCTCTAAAAATGAAATCTAATGAGATGTTGCTTTAAAATATGATTTTCAAACCTAGAACTACAAATCTGACTTCATAACTAAATTTTGCAAAAAGATAATGACTACCCTCAACCTGGCGATATCTTCTTGATTTTTTTCTAATTTTTCCCAAGAAAATCATCCTTAGTTCTCCACAAACTGTCTCAAGTAGAGAAAAACACTATTGCAATAAATCAGGCATGAACTCACTTTTATTTATATCGGCCACAATTTGATTTTTTTAAATTTTTCATGTTTGTCAAAAATTCGACGAAAATAATAGCTGACATTTCGACGAACCCCAGGTTCGTCAAAATTTCAACGAACGTTGGGGATAAACTTTCAAAAAAATGGAAATTACACCTCAAATTTTACAAGCACCCGACAAACATCAAGTTTTACATATTTCATTGAATAGTTTCGTCGTATTCTGCAGTCAAATGTAGTAGTGAAACTACAAGGTTTATTTTAAAAAAAATCTATTCAGTGAAAATTTGAAATTTCAATGCAAGAGTTTTTAAATTTTAGAAAAGAAATAAGAAGTAGGTGTCTATCTGAACACCCTAACCACAATAACATGATAATTTTTTTTATAATATTTTAGATATAAGTAGAGGACTCATTTCCTAATGTGATGATTTTTTTTTGTAATTTTTTTCCAAGTAAATAATTAATTATGAACTTTTTATTACAAATTTTTAAAAATATAAAAATTGTATGTCTAACCACCTTAACCTATTCAAAACTTCATGAAATTAATTTTTTTTAATCTTATAGTACACAAAGCATAGAATGTGACACATTTTTTAGATTAAAAAAATGTGATACCATTTGAAAGCTATAGATGTTTTTAAATCATCCTATCAATCAAGACTTTAGTCTTAATTCAAATGAATAATAATAATTTATTAAATTCAAAGTAAAGCATAATTTATATTGGTAGAAAGCTGAGAATCTCCTTTAAAAACCCTTTTTGTTTCATCAATTTTGGGTAAAAGAAAGTCGTCAGCTACATACCCTACACATACCCATCATATCACCACTTTTTGTCCCATCATGATCCTACACATACCCGTTGATGATTAGATTTCTACCAAAAGGGAGTTCCAATATCCTAGTATCTATGTCCTTTTTTAGTTATAGAGGGGAGAATTTTTATGTGTGTTTTAACAAGTCTATTTGACATATAATTCTAGATATGAAAATATATTTTACCACACACACAAAATCGGAAACTAACAAAATAGACCTTGATCTAAGAAATGGTGATAGGGAGGAACATGCGACTAAAATTAGAGATTGAATTATAGGGATAGGGGAGTTGGATGCCTTAGACCTAAGATGCTTCCTCTAGGGATCTAAAAACTCTAAAATGTATATTTTAGTTTTCTTTGTGTTCCATATGACTATTAGCTAATGAAACATCTAGATTTGACATGCACACATGAAAAATGGGGCAAGGTTGTAATGTATAAGGGATATCCTAGCTCAAACCCTATTTTTGTATTTCTACCTCCATATCAAAAAAATGATGATGATCAAGAGGGAATACCCTAAGTCAGACAAATTCCAAAACAATAATAATTGACTAAAATGGTAAATGATAATTAACAATATTACCTTTAGCATGAAATCCTTGATGAAGTGATGTAACACCATAGGTTGCCACAAAGATTGATTAATGGATTAATTAATTTCTTGATAGACATGTAAGAAGTTAGATCACCAAAAAAATAGTTTGTTGTAGATAAAATTTAGACGATTACTTGATACTTCTCCATAATAATTGCATGATAGCTCATAATAGTGATTAGATGTTCAAATGAGAAGCAAAACTTGTTCATATATGTGCTAAAATTGATATTTCTGAATACAGGCTGACTTGAGTTCTTTTTTAATTCTTCAAAGATCAACCAAAAAAAAAATTGAACTAGAACCCCGTTAAGGTGAACGACACAAAATTGAGGGGTGGACAAGCCCAACTTAGGATCCCATCAATCCACAATTTTATGAAAAACATGCACACAAAAAAGGGAAATATTGAATCATACATAAAGCACTTAATGAAAAATCAATGGAGTACACTTAAGAGAATAAACCAAGCATACATAAAGAAAATATGATACACACAAAGAATACATGAAACAAATAGATAGAATATATGAACCAAACACACTAAATACATGAAGGAAAACATGTAGAAGACATAAGCACATAATTAGAGCAATTTAAACATGATAAAAATAAAACATAAACAAAAGGTTAGTACACTAAAAAGGATTTGAGTGTATAAAGTAAAGAAACCTCAGTCTTAATTTTTTATCAAATATCAAAAATCACCCCTTGAATATAATTTTAGACAAAATGGCACTCTCATAGGACCAACAAGATATGTTAAATTCTAAATCACTTATCAATTACATAGATCCATAAGTTTTCATTCAATATGATGGGTTTCACAAGGCTAGAAAAATGTATCATGCTAGTTTACTCGTGAAGCACATAAATCCACTATAAAGAAGGTTGTGTTATGATAGGTGTCCAAGTAAAATTCTCGAGTTTATGAGTCAAAAAACTACTCTATGCTAAATCCATGGACTATTTTACAAATCATGCTTCATAGAGTGCATAAAAGTTTAACATCACAAGGGACGAATCAATGATCAATTCCATAGAGGAAGAATTGATAACCATGTCTCTTGGAGCATTATAAATGCCAGCACCACCAAGGGGGTATTTTAATAAGTGAAATATCACAAGACATCAATAAAAATGGATAGGGTGATATAATTCTACTTACAATATCAATATATTTGATATGTTGATATTTTGAGGAAAATAAGGGGAATAGGAGATCCTTGAAAAGAATGCATAGCTCCCAAAATATTTATCTTTTTTCCCAAGTGTGAAGTAAATGAAAACCACACAATAGACTATCATATTGCTATCATATAATGAAAAATAATTACACACAAGATTGTACCACCACGAATGACAGTAAACAAACATATATAAACCTACAAACACCACATAGTGAGGAGAAACACCATAGAAGATATTTTAATTTAAAATTATTAGGAGCATCAACACATGGAATACCATAAAAATTAGTAATATTTTGTATTTTATTGCTGAAGGCCTACCTTTCATTGGTAGAAGGACCATGCAGTCAATGATATTTACAAAAAACTATTTTTATAAAATTTATTCTACATTGAAGGAGGGAGAGTAGTCAAGTGGGATTTTAGAAGCCTTGAAAATATATGATCTTGGTTAGATACATAATAAGTTGTATGAGACAATCGTCTCTTGTGAATAAAATATTGCTCATATACCACTAAATATTATAAATGTAGTAGATGATGGAATATGTGATATAGATGAAGGAGAAGGTTGGAAACCAAAACCACTTTTAGAAAGGTATGGTGTAGAACCTGTATGATCCTTAACTCCTTGTTTCATGTTTTTATTATATTCACTTTTGTTAAGAATTTTAAATCCAATCCCATTACACTTTTCTAATGTAGATTGTGGATTCTTGTCTAAATTATTATGTGAATAATTGATTATTTCACAAGAATACAATTCATTTTTAGGTGTTGAAATGATAAGGTTATACATAACTAAAACAAGACATCCAAAATCTAAATATCCCCATCACCATCATGGGATAATGTTTTTGATTTTTTGATATACAATAATATTGAGAAAATGAAACACAAGACTCCTTAAGTTGAGATTGTGAGATTTTGTACTCTCCCACAAAGGTTCTTGTATAAATTTTAATGAACCCAAATCATCACCAAGGAATGTACTTAAATATGAAGCATCATTTTGATCATTATTTTAACTAGATTGCATTGAAGATAATCACACAACCTTCAACTCTTTAATTTTTTTCATGAGATTTTAGACCCCCCACTAAAAGTAGGTGTAATTTAATATAAGAAATACCACTCATCATCATCCCTAGTATCATTATACTCATAATGAAATGGTTAAAATTTAGTAGATAGAATCAAAGTACTAAAAGAGCTAGAAATATTATGCCTGGCTTCAACTTGCACATTATAACTTTTTTCATCTTCATTAACCATATGTATCTTGCTATTATATTCATACTTCATCTCATACTGAATTGTAGATGAGACTCCTTCAATGTCATGAATCCATGATATACCAAGAAGAAGATTATATGAAAGTGGTTTTGGCAAGACATGGATAAAGGTAGGTAAAATCATGGGTCCTACCTCAATGGGTAATATAATAGTCCCCAATGATTTCCTACAAACATTATCAAAGACAAAAATAGAAAGATTATCCAGTTTTATGAGATTATTATCAAAACCAGGATCATCTAGAAGATTAATTCTTCAAATATAAATATCTAATCCACTTTTAATAATGGTACATATAACCTCAATTTTATTAATGACCACATATACCATTAGAGCCTCATTTTGTTTTTAAATCTCATGATGAGGTGACTCACTTTGATGGAATATAATATCTAGGTTTGTTGTATTCATACCATCCAACAAGGCTACTACATCATTTGGTTTAACAAAAGGTGAGATGTCGATATTTTACAAAGCCTATTGGAGCATCTTGTGGTATGTAGGTGAAGTTTAGGGATTTCTAGTGGTGAATCTTTTCCAATTGGTGAATAGTACATATCAACCAAGTCAAAATTGGAAAATAAATTACAACCAATTGGGTGGCCATATTGCCCAATTTTATGAATTATTGGTCCAATAGATTTCTATTCACCATAGATTTATTTTATGAGGCATATGTAAGTAATAGTTTAGCCATAAAAAGCTATATGTTTCAAAAAAACTAATTGGTATTTTTTCCTTGAATCTCAGAAGCATGCATTAAATCACCCACATATTCACCAATAGTATTAAAAAAATATTGTCTATCAAGATATGTTTTACCAAAATCATTAAATGTTTACTAATCATTACGATCCATTTCATCTATAAAATTCAAAAATAATTACATTTGAGAGACACGTTTTTCCAACTACATTAAAAAATAATTGAGTATGAAGACCCATTTCACCAATACTATGATAACTCCATGCTAATTTTACGGCCATAATCACCTTGAGAATTACAATGTATTTGTTCCATCGATGTTTGATTTTCCCAAAAATTAAATCTATCATTGTATAATCATGTGAGATTCACCAATTTTTTACTATACCATTTAAAAATAATGCAAAATTCACCAAATACGGATTGATATAAATACAATAAATACTATTATTTATTTTTACACATTTTGTTCAATTCTAAACTTGTGAGCTCTCAATTTAGAAGTTGGACTTGGAGCCTTGATCATAGGAAAGTTACAAACTTACAACTACAGGCATTTCTACATTAATGAATAGTGAGTTAGTGAAAACCTAAAGGTAAGTGATCATTTCTTGAATCTTCATAGTTGAACACAAGGAAAAAGGGTTCCACCTTTTGGGAGGTGGAATTAGGGGGTTTAGGACCTATTTCACTCTAGTTAATTAAATTTAACCCTAGAGATCTCAACCTAATGATCCAATTAGGAAAAGAGATTGCTACAAGGTCTCCTCAGGAGTGAATAAAGAGGGGTTCACCACTAAGAAAATGCTTAGAAAGAAAGAAATGAAATAAATATACAAATCTAGCTATGTGACCTAGAAAATGAAACTTGAAATTAGAATAATAAACTGAGGATAAATAAAGAAACACTAGGAATGATGGAGATGACTAAAAAAATCTAAAAACCAAAATTTTGTATGCCGGACTAAGCAATTTGGTCCTAGTCCAGGGTTTCTAGGTAAAAACTAGAATCTCACGGTGATAAGTCAAAATCCACTAAAATCTGGTAAAATGCCTATACTGGGACTCATATGCCCAAGGTCCTGATTATTCTTGTTATTAGGGTTTCACTGATAGTTTTGTAGCCTCTACTGATCTTCTATAGCTTTCATCTTGTCTAATTTTTAAGTCTAAAAGGTGTGAATTCCAATCTGTTGGTGAGTTTCTATGAAGATGACAACTTCTTGAAAACTTTAACAACTTTCTTCAATCTTGCAAATTTATCTTCAAATGATCTTCATGTCTCAAAACACCTAGATCTGCAATCAAACATGAAAAGAGAAAAATGTTGATTTGTCATTGGATAGGGGTTTTCCTTGGTAAAACCCCATTTTGGTAATCAAAACTTGAAATTAAGTGAAATAGAATGAAGGAATGATGAATGAGCAATATGCAATGTTGCAACTCGCCAAACCCTTGTAACAAAGGTTGTAAAATTATTTGAAATGGCTTCAATGGATGTGGATCTTGACTCTTGATTGTTTATATGAGATTATGTATTTGAATGCTTGCTTGAATCATGAAAACCTACATCACAAATTATATTAGCTCAAAAACACACATGATGCATGAAGATTTTGACGTGATCCTTGATTCTTGAATTTTTCTCCAAAATGCTTGATAATAAACTCTTGAATACTCTTGAATGCTATTGATCTCATAAACTTGCTATAGGATGCTTACATAAAACTTAGCTCTTGTTATGAGAAATTATGTGAAATAGTTGTTGGCAATCAAGATTCCACCCTCTAGGCAAGTTGCACTTGTCTATCCTGTCGTAACATGGAAACACTCTTTGGCTTGTGGGTAAACCAATTAGGGAGAGTGAATCTCTACATTAGATCAGTTCCCTTCTAACTAATCACCTAATCTAAAAACCTTCAAAGTAAAAGGGAGTAGGAGGAAGGACTAAAAATCATTAACACCTACACTCAAGATGATCAACCAAATGTTGAGATCTTCATGAAACTTAACTCACAACACTTCTTTGACAACAATTAACTCTCACGATTCACCACAATGCTCTTACTTCATTAATATTTTTCATAAAGATTGTTGAAAACAAAATACAATGTGCAAGCTAAGCCTAATGCAAACCTTGACAATAACCCACAACAACAGGACTAAGAAGGATTTGATTAATTGAATCATAACAAAATCACACCATTACTGTGAGCCCATCACAAGATAGTGAAAAGGAGAAATCTGCTATTTTATTGTAAGTGGAGGAACAAGACATCAAAATCTGATATCATATGAGTTTAGAAAGCTCTCAAAAATCACTAAGAGAGCAAGAAACTAAATAATTCTACACCTTGAGAAAATCAAGTTTTCTTCGATTTATAGCCAAAATGTGACCTGCAGTGCCAAAAATAGAAAATTCATATTGCCACCTCTCTAAAAGGAAACTCCTTATGCATTATTGAGCTCCCTTAAAAATCCTCAAAATTAGTCTCCAAAATAACTCTGAAAGGCATAAAAATATGGAAACTTCTCACCACCCAAAGGTTGATCCAAAAGGCCTCAAAATTAGGTACTAACTGCTAGAAACTAAAATTAGAAACTTTAGTTTAGAATCTTTCTACAAAATCCATCCAAGACTGAGTCCAAGAATTGAAACTTCTAATGTGAATTGAAATGCATCATCAAACTGCTTAAACTAACGACTAACTTAAACAATTTATAGAAACATTTCTTAGCTAGTGTTTTACACCTTGCAGTTTCAAAATTATAAAATAGAATGCCTGATTGTTACATCTGATTTTTCACAATTTCACTTCCAAATGCACTGAATTTTTCTTTATCTATTTCAAATATTTTGATTTTGCATCAAAGTTTGCAAAACTAAAAATATTATACAAGGATTTCTATTTGACTTTCTACAAAAATCATAAAAGAAAATAAGCCCCCCATCACATATACTGATTAAAGACACAAGGGAAACCCCATAAAACTTAGGACTTAGGAAAAAATTAAACCTAAATCCCCTATCTTGACCCTCCAAGGAATATTGTATGAAAATATTCTAAGGCATGAAAGAGCGGAAAACCCTAATGAGGGATTAATGTGCATGGTTTATATATGATTTCTAAGAAAAAAAAAAAAAAAAGAATAAGCCATAGGCTTATGTTGGCTTAGGCAATGAAAATGGTGGCATTTGAAAAATAAAATAATATGATAAAAATTACATGGCTGATTGATAAGGGTAAAAATCCTCAAACAAAAAAGCCTTCAAAATGTTCATCCCACCATTCTTTGCATTGTCAACCTTTGGTGAAAATGGAACCATGTTTGTGTGCTGCAATGGAGGAATTAGGGTTTCATTCATGTGGCTTCTATCGAGCTTCTCCACCTTTGAACCTTGGATGCATTCGATCCTTGGCATCAATGGTAAGTTCTCTAACTGTATTGTATTGCATTACTACTCCATTTGATAAAAAATATGGCCTTTTGTACATGGATTGGCTATGTTTTTTGATGTATTTTCCCTTCCCCTTGTGTCTCTATTGTGTCAATACACTTTCCATTCTCAAGGCCACCACTGGAGACTTTGTTGAATCATTTTTTGTAGGGATTTGGTCATGGATTTCGTTGAGTTATACCATAGATATATATGAAGGTAAGCTTTTGTTTTCTCCATTCATGAGCATCTCCCTCTTAAATAAAGCTTATTTAAGCTTTCTTTTGCAAAAGATGTAAATTTATGTGTGTTTCTTTGGTTCAGCCATTCATATAGGTTGTGGCCACTATATATTTTTCTTCTTTTGTTGAATGGACTTGATAGGGCTTGCTCCTCAACATGTAAACAATGGAATTGTTGTTGAATCAAATACATTTTTGAGTGTGAAACTCTCCATTTCATGGGTCGTCAAGGCCCTCATGCCCGTAGGCCTGTTGCTTTCATTTCCCCAATTTGTAAACACTTAACTAGGGTTCGAACCCTTGTTGCTTCACCTGATATTTTCATTTTGAATACATACCCTAAGTGGGTATTGTGACTGATGGAAGCACAAATTTGGCCTCCCTAAGCCATGTGCATATAAATGATGATCAGGGTTTTTTCCTCTTTTGAATTTGAATAGCTTCTCCATTTTGCATTTTGGAAACACCTTGTAAAACTCAATGGGTTTGTTCAAAATCCCAAATTGTCAACATATGATTACATGTTTTACTTGAAATTTAGCCTTTCCATGGCACCACTATAGAATCAACACATTTTCTGATGGAATGAAATGATTTCATTTGTATACTTGAATTGCAGACTTTACTCCACTTTTACATTCTAGAAATGTCAATCATGAGAAGCAAAACAATGGGGTTTGCTCTAAACCTGAATTAGCAGCTTTGTACTTGAATTTTCTGGAAACTTGTGTTTATGAAAATTTATGTTAAAACACATTATGGAGTTAATGTTCTCCTATCCAATGTATGCAAAATGTCTTGTTTCCTCTGTTCATATAATTGTACCTTATAAGATGGAAAACTTGTCATCATTGTTCCATTTGCTTTGAGACCCTTGCATTGATAATTGTTTTACAATAAAAAATGTTTCATTCGTAGGCATTTCAATGCTTCAGAGCAAACACATTTCACTTCTTTTTCACAATCTTATGCTTCATTTTGTGTTTCATATAAACACTGGATCATGCAATCATATTTTCTCCTCAAAAATGTGACATTAAAACATTGAAACAAGCCCAAAAACTTGCAAATTACCTTCAAGAGACATATTGCATTTGTATTTCAACACTTGATGCTTTGCATTTTGTTTCAACATGCCCTCGTTGCACTCTTTTTCTACCTTCAATAGCTCACTTATAGCCACTTGTCACTTTTTCACTGAAGGATCTAGCATCTCTTTTGTACACTTCATGCATTTTTATCTTTTAAACAACAACATGATGATGTGGAATTATCATTGAATGGAAGATTTTGAAATAGAAGCATTCCATTATGATGTTTTGGAGCTTTTCATTTGCTTCAGTTGTAATTGATGATTTATAAACAAGGTATTATGTATGCATATTCACTATCACATTATGAGATCATCACTTGAATAGTTGATAACTCATGATTTTCAATTCATTGCACTTCAAGAGTTGACTGTCCTAAATGGTCAATTGTTTGAGTCTTTTTGGAACTTTATGATCCACTCATCTGATGGATGTATTTCCTTAAACATCTTGGATCTTTTTTTGTATCAATCCCTCTTTGAATGTTTCAGGGATAGCATGTGGGGTCTCAACCCTTGTGCGAGCCCATTTTACACCACATGCTTTATGATATTCCCACTAGATCAACAAGATGACTTTTTCCTATAATTGCACATGGAAACAAACAATGTTAGATAAAAACAATATATTATTATGATGTTTCCTCCTTGGATTTTGTCACAGTTCTTGTTCTTGCTCAGTTGTTTCAATGTATCATTAGTAGCATCCTCCATTATTGTTGATACATCATATAGGAATGTTCATAGTCAGAGCTCTAACAGATTTTGATATCTCTTGCAGGTCTATCAGGAGCTCAGGGACAAGGATGGTGTGACATTCCAGAATCAACTGAAAACCTTACAAGAAATGATGATTATATTCTTTCTTATTTGTCTTCTTTTTTTTCATCTTCAATAGTTAGAATGTTCCTTTTGATACATTGTCACAGCTACTCTCATGGCTTGTGTGGGACACTTGGTTCTTTGTTATCCAATGAATATAAATACAACATTATGAAACACTTTTTCAATTCTGTACTTTTCTCCTTTATGTAAAACAATGTTTGAACATCATAATTGAATATGAAAATGAAAGCATCTCTTTTCCATTTCATGAAATACTTAATGCTATAATTGATATCAGACAATTTGAACACATTGCATTTCAAAATCCACAATAATGCAAAATACTTGCAATGGTTAAACATTTATAGGGGTAAATTAAAATTTCCACCTTAAAATGAGTCTTTGAACAAACTAGCTTTGTTAAATTGAGTTGTAGTGAAAATTTGATAACACTTTTAGCAACCTCTGTAAGACGCTTGCTTGCTAAGCATCAGGCCAATTTCATTATATAAATCCATTGGGAATGGAGTCACTTTTTCCCTCTCCAAACTTAGAAAACTCATGAATCAAAATTGAAAAATCCTCCAAATAGCAGCAACCAGCACGCCCTAGTGGCCAGAGAACACATGTAGTAGCATTTATTGAAAGAAAATTGAAAGAAAAATTAGCTTAAAAACCACTTATTAGCAATAGCTAATCTACTATAATATAGAGGTGGTACCTCAAGCTTCAAAATAAATGTTTCAAATAAATCCCATTAACTATGATTGGTACTACTTGTCTAGTTATCCTTGAGAGATGGAATGAATTATACTCCTTGCATTCTATTATGACAAATGGGCCTTCCCAGATTGCATCACTTTTAGTATGCCTACCTGGATTACTCTTTTTCTCATCCCATTTTAGGATGAAGTCCCCAACAACAAACTCTCTGAACTTTTCTCCACTGAATTCTTTTAGTACATCATCATTCAACTCCTCGTTTAGCTAAAAATTAGCTTTCTGAGACAAGATCCTATCAAAGTACTTTTCATAATTTTTCAACTCACCAGTATCCATAGACCCCATCATGGCCATACTCCTCTTAATTTTAGCCTCAAAGTTAGGTAACTCTTCTAGCCATTTAGTTGGGAGATTGGATTCCATCATGGTTGTATCTCCACAATCTTCAATAGAGAAATTAAAATCCTCCAGTAATGGATTTTATCTAGCCATACATTCCTCTCTCAAAATAATTTTCAATAGCTCTGATCACTTGGATGAGGAACTCTTCATCATAGATCTCCCTGTGATTCATGGCTTGACTATCAATTTGTATCTCTAACCATTCATGATCAACCTCCCCATATTCAGTGGGAATTTCTTCTTTCTCTGAAGTCTCCTCTTCAGACATCACCTTCATCCATTCTTGGACTAATGTCTCATCTTCTCCAAGACTTTCTTCTTGATTTGAAACTTGATCACTGAAAAGCAACTCCTTCCACTCTTTGATCAGCTCTTCATCCTTCAGGAACTTTTCACCACTACTTGGAAGTTGATTCTGGTCTTTGAATAGATTTGGAACTATTGTATCCAGCTCTTGAATCACATAAATGTCAAATCTTTCCTCCCCAATGTAGTTGAAAGCATCAAGACTATGACCTAAGGAAGCCAACTCATCCATATTTTCCCCTTTATTGGGTGTATTGGGATATGAGGCCATAGGATGATTGTCCAACCCATATGTAGTGCAAAGATTGGCATTAATTGGGCTAGGAACATAAGTTTCAATGTAGTCTATTTCCAAAGGTTTATACCTAATGGTTACCTTAGTACCATAACGACTTCTAAAGAATAAATGGCACCAATCAACTAATAGAAAGCCTCCTAATTTGGCGGTGCAATCTCTAGATAGGCACAATGCAAAGTGAGGTGGAAATTCAATCACACGAATATCTTGTGGGGAAGAAAATTTTGGGAAAGCATGAAGTGTGAGGGCTAAATTCTTAATAATTCTTTCTGCTTGGATAGCAAAACCATCCAAGTATACTACACCTTTTGCTATGGGTTCATAAGATATACCCAATCTATCAGCTACACTCTTTTGCATCACCGAACTACTAGCTCTAGAGTCTATCATGCAGTTATGGATGAGTTTGTCCCCAATTATAAGACTCAAGTAAAATAGCAGAGGTTTTACTTCTCTATTTGGCTGTCCATACTTAACTTCTAGACTATTGGAAAGAACTATTCTATTCTTTTCTGTATTTGAAGCATCTAATGATGAAAATTAAGACAAAGCATTTTGCAACAATTCCTTTTGTCTAGAGATATGAAGTGCATGCATAATAGATAGAATCATTGTATCTTTCTTTAAATACTCTACTACATTGAAAGTACAGGGTTTACCTTGTGTTGAACTACTGATGAAGTTGTATCATTTTCTTTTTGCTATTCTCTTTGTAGAATATGCACCTTCAGGTACATTGTCAGGACAATTTGTGATAAAATGGGCTGATTTTGACCTCTTACAACTTGTTGGCCTGAGTTATTAGCTTCCTATTCCGCACTTAAAACTTCTTGGCCAACACCCATTGCTCTTTTCTTTACCCTTGTGTTCGCTGCAATAGATGAACCTTGCTAGTTCAAACCTTGATAATGATTAACAGTGCAAAAATCAACATTCTGCCAATTCATTAAAGTGATTTCCGAACAACTTTTCTTTTTTCCATCTACACTTGATAGGTTTTCTTGGCCAGCATAACTACTCTACACAATTAGATCTTGATTTTCCATTTTGTTCATACATTTAGCCTAATTGTGAGGCTAATTACAAGGGTAGCACCACTCTTTCTCTTGGGCCAATTTTTTTTGAGGTACAAGCTCTCTTGAAGGGCTATAAATATTAGGATCATAAGGTCTAAAAGGCCTAGGGTTAAGATTTCTCTTTTGATAATCATTTTGGAAATGTTCTCTATTTTGCTGATTTGGCTAAAAATGGACTAGGTTAGGTCTTTGTTCTTGACCAACCTATTTTTTGAGGCTTACAAACTCATTGTTGAAAGTATTTCCTAAAGATTGCAGCATATTCTTAATCTCTTGAAATTCCCTATTTTGCTTAGGGATAACATTTTCCTGATTGGTTGCTTGATAACCTATTGCCGGTACAATAGGTATAGAGGCTATAGGTGGTAGATTTATAGGTGATTGGATCTCAAGAAATATAGGCATGGGTAGTCTAGGAGCTATCTTACCTACTTGGATAAGATAGTTTTCAACTCTTATTGCAATTTCATAAGCATTGGGCAATGTGAAACCCCCCATTGACTAGATCACGACTAAAATTTTAAGGTTTAGGGATTTTAGATAAAATAGAAATGCATGCTTGGGTGAGGGCTTGACAATCAAGGGAATTTTTTCCTAGTTTCACTAAAAATGGTAATTAAAATCAGTCAGGTGCTCATGTGGAGCATTCTTGATAGTTCTCAGCTACTCTAATAAAGAGAGATGGTCAGAATTGTCTACAAATTATTTGTGTAGACCATCACCAAGCTAGTCCCAAGTGGCTATTGAATTAGCTGGTGTGCCATAGAAAAAATGACCCTTTTCTTTTTGAACATATTATTTTCTGATTTGGAGTCCATTTTCATCATAATCCTAGCTTGCATTAAATTTGCATAAGATTTGCATTGGTTAATTTGCATCTAGGGTTTCAAATTTTTGCATTAGAAAAAGTGCATTGAGCTTGCATTTTGGAATAAAATTTCCTTAAAAATTATAAAATTTTGCATCTCCATCTTAGGTCCACATCTTACAATAGTAAAGACATCAAAACCCATTAAATTTTTCTGAAAATTTTGCAAAAAACTAGTATTGGGACTCATTCGCCATGTTGGGCGAATCAGTCCCCATCTAGATTTTTGACCATCTATTACGACATCAGAAACCTCATTTCTACACTTCATAAGCCTCCTAGTATCATATAGTATAAGTCTAGAAATTTTTTGGAACATTTATTTTATGCATTTTGCTCAAAAAAATCATTTTAGATTGCTCATTCTTCAAAGCACTTCATTTGGACAAATCCTTCAATCTAAAAATGCTTACATTTCTACAATTTTGCATAACATTGATGAAAGTACTTGTCACTTTTGCATATACAATGTTTCTTTTCATACAACTTTCCATATTTTTTCTAAAAGTGCTTTTCATTCTTGCATGTACATTGTTTGCATTCTTTAAATCTTGCATATATTGGATAAGAATGTTTTCTACCTTTGCATATACATTGTTCATATTGCTGAAACATTGCATGAAATGGTTACATATGCTTTTCATTCTTATTCAAACTATCCTAGTACCTTACATATGTAGACATGTTGAGAAACATTTCCTATCCTATGAGAGTGTTGTTGCATGAAAGAGACTACAACTTGGGCCATTCCTAATGCTCATACTTGTTCTTCTTATAATATATATCCTCTCAGTGATGAAGATATTTTAGTAGAAGAATCAATTAATGAGATTTTTAAGAATCCTAGTTGTTTCTCTTATTTTACCTCTCTTAGTGGACAACACATTCGCAACCAACATAGCACAACCTTAGATGATCATGAAAAAAACATTTGTTCTTCCTATAGTATCTCTCCTAGTTGTACAGTAGATATTTTGATGTTAGACAACACTATCAATGAAGGTCATGAATATCTTAGTTTCCCCCCTTCACCTAGGGAAACACCTCTTGAAAAAAATATTCACCCATTGATCATTCCCCTACTTGTGATGAAGTTATTTTAGAAGAACCAACCTATGCATTGCAAAAAAATTTGACTTCTTGTTCTCCTAAAAACTCTCCTCCCAAGGAGAATCTCATGTTGCACAAACATATGAACATTGAAACATATCCTTGAACCAGTCAACCTTCCCTCAATGAGGATACTCAAGTGGCATTAGAATCCCCTTCACCAACATATCATGCTAATGAAGACACAATTCTTGACGTTATGACAACACAAGTGGGATCTCCTTTAATTAGTGAGATTCCTAAGTCACTTTCCATTAGTGAAAAACACAAAAAATTATGAGTTGTCTTGAAATCCATGATGAAATCTACTCATAACAATGTTTTGCTACTGCTAGGTTGTAACTTAGTATCTCAAACATCTAGAGCACCACACAACACTCCTACACCATTACCTTTACCTCAAAAAGTGCCTAGTGTTGAAGATATTAAAAGACACATGCTAATATCTCTGTATGGGAACTCAGTCAACTCTCACCAATAGTCAAACTTATTTTTCACAAAATGTTGGAAATACAGAAGGAAGAGACACAATCTTACAACAAATCAAATCATGTAACATCCTCCCCTCATCCATGTTGCAAGCCACTCCATCAGATTTCACATTTCCTAAACATGAATTACCCTCACTTGAGATTCAAAAGAAGAATGATCCCATGATGATAAAGGTGATCATTAATGAAATTCTAGTTAGGCACACTCTCATTGACAATGGATTAGAAATTAATGTTTGTAGCATGGACCTCCTACAGAAAATTGGCATGGACAAAAATATCATTCAACTTAATGTTCATATTCATGGCTTTGACAATGTTCATAAGAAACCACTTGGGATGATCACATTACCTATTGAGGTCGGACCTGTAGTGTTGCCTACCTCTATACATATCATTCAATAACCCCTTCCCAACAATATTATCCTAGGGAGACCATGGATTCATGCTATGAAAGGAGTCCCATCTACCCTTCACCACATCATGAAGTTTGAATACAACAACAAAATATACATGATTGATGTCGATGAGCGAATTTATACATTGACTTATCACAACACTTCAACTCCCCTAATCCTTTCATCCCTTGAACAAAACTTACACCTCCAATAGTTGATGCTAACTCTTCACCTACAATACAACTCTTTTGTGATGATTGGGTGTCATTATATTTTACCCCTCCTTCCCATATTATTTCCAAAATCTCACCCTCATGGACCAAAGAGCCATTTACAAACAATTCCTTTTTAGACACAAGTTCTAGTAGTGATTGGAGTTTCACACCTACCTTTAAGGGAGGGTGTACAATATCCCACTCTCAACCCACACAAGCTTGAATTCCTTTTGCTCAATTTAGTTCTACCAAATCACCTCATGATGGTGATGGGGGAAATATAACTCCCATCCCTTGTGCAATAATGACACCTAATGATACAAAGGATTTGTGTTCTTGTCAAGAAACCAATCCTTCTCGCAAACACACCCTTCATCTCACTTGGAAGATTGTTATGGTTCCAGTTACAATCTTCCTCCTCCACATGGATGCAATGCGCACTTGAAAAAATTAGATATATCATAGTTATCGCCACTTTCATCAAAGACTTTACAAAACAATAACATTCAAACTCTCAAGAATTGTGGTGCTCTTCCTTGCATTGGAGCACCTCATTCCTCTACCTAATACATCCTTTCATCCATTCCAGTCTCACCTTTGTCCTGAATTAAGTGGGGGAAAGGGGTTTGATAGCCTTGTCTGAGTATGTCGTGTGTCATTGTCTCTTTTGACTAATCATTAACCTTTCATGAATGTATAAGAGCAAGCTTGGGATGCAGACGACATGTCTTAAGATTGAATCGCATGTGGCATAATACCCTTTCTTCATTATGTAGCTTATTGAAAACATAGGACTTGGTACAGGGATTTTCAAATAAGCTCTCATTTCCTCTTCTTCTACTTTAAAGCAATTTCTCATAGTACGGGTGCTCATAACTACTTTAAAGTGGTGGAATACATAGATAACATCTTCATGAAAATTTCATGGTGTGATTTAATTTTTCTTGTGAGGTGTCATTGGGTTTGATGCCTTCCAAGAGTGTATGATCAACTGAAGTGGCCTGATGTGAATGAGGCATCCCATGGATAACGATCTAACAACACTAATTTGTTCTCTCTTGGAGACATTAAGCATAGTGCTCCCTAAGAAGAAGACCTTGCATGAACAAAGAAAAATCCCATTTAACAAATTTTTGACATGACATTCAACACATTTACAAAAAGTAGTTTTATTTGCAGTGCCTTGTTAAAGATATTAGTAGGTGTAACTTTAATATGGTTGAGTGGGAAGTCCACCTAGCAGAATGACTTTTCCCCATAGCCACATTTTGGGATTTATCACCTCACAGACAACCAGAAGTTTCGTGGCCCCAGAGTGACTACATTTGGTCCTTCTCACCTAGTGGACCATTATGTGCTATGTTACCCCAGAGTGATTATGCATTCTCTTTTTCAAACAAACAAGCCTAGATCTGATCCAAAACTAGTTGGAAAAATGATCGAAGCTTGATCCACATTTTCATTTACATCTTCTTTCTTGCCATTGCATGATTTTTTATCTTGATAGTTTGACTTAGGATCTTGGATCCTAGGAGCTTTCACAACCTCCTTTGATCTTTTTCATTCTTTGTCATTTGTAGTTGTACATGAGGATCTCTCTTGAATGTCTACTTTAGTGTGAGTTTTAAGCAAGTTCATCCTCTTACTAAAGTGGGGGCTAAATGTTCCATAGAGAAAAGGACCCTTTGCATGACATGGGATTAATTCATGATAAATTGGACTTAATGAGGCCTTAATCTAGTGTTGTGAGGAATTTTATGCATCCACACTAGCTCTTGGACCCTTGCAAATCAAATAAAATGCTTTTAATGGTGTCTTGTGAAGGTGTTGTGAAGTGTTGTAAGACATTTATACATTCTTCTAGACTCTATTTATTACAATTCACCAAAAAATAACCTTTTTATGCATTAATAAGTCCTATTTTGAAGTGTTGTAAAGTCTTGTAACAAGATTTCATCCTTTTCTAGGCACAATTTCACTATTAATCCCTTTCTCATTCTTTAGTTGACCCCTTTATGCCCTCATATGACTTAAATAAGTGTGTTTTTGAATATTATCCCAACAAATAACATTAAATGCAACATATTTCCTGACACATATTTTTAGGTAGGTATGTGTAGAATCATGATGGGCTAAAAAGTGGCAATATGATGGGTATGTGGCTGATAACTTTTTTTTTACCCAAAATTGATGAAATGAAAAGGGTTTTTAAATGAAATTCTCAACTTTCCACCAATATAAATTATGATTTACTTTGAATTTAATAACTAATTATTATTCATTTTCTATTCAAATTCTGACTAAAGTCCTTATTGATAGACTGATTTGAAAACATCTATAGCTTTCAAATGGTATCACATTTATTGAATCCACAACATGCATCACATTCTATGCTTTGCATACTATAATATTTGAAAAAGAAAAATTGAATTTCATGAAGTTTTGACCAAGTTAAGGTGGTCAGACATACGATTTTTTTAAATTTTTTAAAATTTGTAATAAAAAATTGATAATTAATTATTTACTTGGAAAAAAATTGCAAAAAAATATGCATCACATCGAGACATGAGTCCTATACTTATATATATAATCTTATAAAATAATATTATCATTTTCTTTTGGTTTTAGGGTGGTCAGACAGACACCTACTTCTTATTTTTTCCCTAAAATTGAAGTACTACTACATTGAAATTTCAAATTTTTATCAAATAGATTTATTTTTTTAAACAAACCTAGTATTTTAGAAACTACATTCAATTTTCTACAAAATTTATTCTTACAAATTTTTGAAATAATATAGATAACTTATTCAAATTTTTACGTCAAGTTTCCTAACTTGGATTTTTTTAATTTTTTTGCCACTTGAGGGCCTACTTTTTCCATGATGATCCTACACATACCCAAGTCCTAGGTGAGACCCATTCACCATGGGTGGTGAATGAGTCCCCCTTAGCTCCAAATTCAATTTTTTTTAAAATTTGCTTTGGGGTTTTTATTCAAAAACACTTGATGTTGGCCTTTGATGAGGTATGAACAACTAACTAAGGCACAATTGTGTATAAATATGTGATTTTCACCTCATTTTTACATTTATTCATCCATTAAAACATTCACATTATTCATTCATCATCTATCTTCTATCTCAAGTCAAGCAAGCTAGGGCATTTACATTGCAAGTCATCAATTTAGCTTCCTAAGACATCTAAGGGAAAATTCTACATGTTATGTTGCATACTTTCAAGATCAATCATCATGGCAAGGTAATACATTCCATTGTTGCATTTTTCATTCATTTCTTTCATCATTTTGGTTTAATTGCTTAAAAGGGGTTTGACCAATGCAAACCCCCATGCCCTAACATTCAACATCTCTCTCTCTTGTCTTGTATTTTTGTAGATTTAGGTCTTTTGGAAGCTTGGAAATCATTGAATATCAAGTTGCAAGGTTGCTAAAGTATTCTCCTCACTCATCAAGTCAAAATATCAACAAAAATCCATTTTCTGATCCGTAAATCAGAGTTTTAGAAGCAGACACCTATAGGGCACCAAAGTGTAGATCGAACGCTTCAGAATCCACCTTTGAAAATCTAGAAATTCAAAAGTGGACTCATTCACCATGAGTGGCAAATGAGTCCCATTCTAGGATTAATTTTGAGTTTTCTATATTTTTGAGTACCCTTTTGTCAGAAAAAGGCTTTGGTATAGGTTGGTAGAACTGGGATTGATTCACCTAGAATGGTGAATGAGTCCCTCTAGGCCTAAACATTGGCATCAACAGTGATTTAGAAGCAATTTACAATCTCCTTCAAGGTTCTAGGTGCACACTTCAAGTTTTATTCATTTTTGTTTACGTTAGCATTCATTTCTAGTTCATTAGTGCATTACATAATGTGTTTTCAAACAAGTTGTTTTCCTTTAGTTTCTATTCATTAGTGAAACAATATCATTCATTTATTGCATTAAAATATTATATCTAGGCATATTTCATCCTTATTCTATCCATATTGCATTGACTTTGAACGTAACATAAGAATTTTTGGCCCATCTTTCTCCTTCTAGGCGAGAAAGCCTAGGAGAGCTAGAAAACAAGTGGGTGCCAAAAATCTATGCTACAACTAGCATCCCCTAAAACCAATGTAAAGATTTTCCTTTTAATGAGGTAGCCAACGGTCTTAGGGCCACATTCTCCTCTATGATATTGTGTATTGAACAAAGCATGGACACATCTCAGACTTGTTCGATCGGGGTAGTCCAATCCTCTCCAGTGAAGTATTGAAGTGCTTTCAAGGTAGCCACTGGAATATCATCATGCCTCACCAATAACAATGGAATGCCTCTATTGAATGGTGCAAAGGAAAATTGTCTTGCCATCAAAGCTGCTTGAGATACTAGAGTTGTGCTCCTCCTCACAGAGGCTATTGGACTAAGCTTAGGAGGAGTGGATTTAGCTCTTCTTGTTGGATCAAAAGTCCTCTTTAGAGTTCTACCTCTTCTTCTCAGTGAGGAGAGTTGTAAGTACTCAAATGGTATTGGGACTGATCTGGTCTAGATTCTTCTCATAATATATCTACACCAAATCAGCAATCAAACCAAAATTAGGAGTAGCTAGGTATACTTTCTAAGACTCTATAGGAAGAAAAAAGTGCTACATATACCAAACAACAACCTTAAAAACTTGAAAAAATCTAATTACTAGACTCTAGAGTCCCACTAGGTGTGCCAAAAACTGTTGGCAATCAAGATTGCACCCTCTAGGCAAGTTGCACTTGTTTATCTTGTCACAACATGCAAACACTCTATAGATTATGGGTAAACCAGTTGGGGAGAGTAAATATTCAAAGTGGGTTGGTTCCCTTCTAACTAATCACCTAATCTAAACACCTTCAGAGGAAGAGGGAGCAGTAGGAAAGACTAAAAATCGTTAACACCTACACTCAAGATGATCAACTAAATGTTGAGATCTTGATGAAACTTAACTCACAACACTCCTTTGACAACAATTAACTCTCATAATTCACCACAATGCTTTTAGTTCATCAGTATTTTGTATAAAGACCCTTGAAAATTGAATACAATGTGCGGCCTGAACCTCATACAAGCCTTGACAATAACCCACAAAATTAGGACTAAGAAGGATTTGATTAATTGAATCATAACAAAATCACACCATTACTGTGAGCCCATCACAAGATAGTGAAAAGGAGAAATATGATGATTTATTACAAGTGGAGGAACAAGACATCAAAATCTAATATTAGATGAGTTTAGAAAGCTCTCAAAAATGGCCAAGAGAGCAAGAAACTAAATAATTCTGAACCCTGAGAAAATCAAGTTTTCTTAGATTTACAGCAAAAATGTGACCTGTAGTGCCAAAAATAGAAAAATTAGATTGCCACCTCTCCAAAAGACAACTCCTGCATTTTTGAGCTCCCTAAAAAATCCTAAAAGTTAGTCTCCAAAATAGCTCCAAAAGGCATTAAAAAGATGGAAACTTCTCACCACCCAAAGGTTGATCCAAAAAGGCCTCAAAATCAGGTACTAACTACTGGAAACTAAAATTAGAAACTTCAGTTTGGCATATTTCTTCAAAATCCACCCAAGATTGATTCCAAGAATAGAAAGTTCTAATGTGAACTAAAATGCATCATCAAACTGCTTAAAATAACAACTAACTTAAGCAATTTATAAAAACATTGCTTAGCTAGAGTTTTACAACTTACAGTTTCAAAATTACAAAATAGAATGCCTGATTGTTACATCTGATTTTTCACAATTTCATTTCCAAATGCACTAATTTTTTCTTTATTTATTTCAAATATTTTTATTTTGCATCAAAGTTTGCAAAAATAAAAATATTATACAAGGATTTCTATTTGATTTTCTATAAAAATCATAAAATAAAATAAGCCCCCCCATCACATATATCGATTAAAGACATAACGGAAACCCCATAAAACTTAGGAATTAGGAAAAAATTAAACCTAAAGCCACTATCTTGACCCTCCAAGGTAGATTGTATGAAAATATTATAAGGCATGAAAGAGGGGAAAACCCTAATGAAGGATCAATGTGCATGGTTTATGTGTGATTTTTTAAGAAAAATCAAAGAAAAAAACAATAAGCCATAGGCTTAGATCGACCTAGGAAATGAAAATGGTGGCATTTGAAAAATAAAAAAATGTGATAAAAATCACATGGCTGATTAATAGGGGTAAAAACCCTAAAACACAAAATCCTTCGAAATGTTCATTCCACCGTTATTTGCATCATCAGCCTTTGGTGAAAATGGAACCCTATCTGTGCACTGCCATGGAGGGATTAGGGTTTCATTCCTGTGGCTTCTATTGAGCTTATCCTCCTTCAAACCTTGGATGCATTTGATCCTTGGCTTCAATGGTAAGTTCTCTGATTGTATTTTATTGCATTACTACTCCATTTGATAAAAAATATGGCCTTTTGGCCATGGCTTGACTGTGGTTTTTGATGTGTTTACACTTCCTCTTGTGTCTCTATTGCGTCAACACACTTTCCATTCTCATGGCTGCCATTGGAGACTTTGTTGAAGCATTTTTTGTGGGGCTTTGGCCATGTATTTAATCGAGTTGTACCACAAATATATGAAGGTAATCATTTGTTTTCTCCATTTATGAGAATCTCCCTCTTAAATAAAGCTTATTTAAGATTTCTTTTGCAAAAGATGTGAATTTTTGTGTGTTTCTTTGGTTTGGCCATTCACATAGGCCGCAACCACTATATATTTTTCTTCTTTCTATTGAATGGAGTTGATAGGGCTCTACCCTCAACATGTAAACAATGGCATCGTTATTGAATGGAATACATTTTTGAGTGTCAACCTCTCCATTTTGTGCATCTTCAAGGCCCTCTTGGTTACGGGCCTACTGCTTTCATTTCCCCAAATTTAAAACACTTAACTAGGGTTCAAACTCTCATTGCTTCACCCGGTATTTGCATTTTGAATACATACCCTAAGTGGGCATTGTGACTTATGGAAGCACAAATTTCACCTCCCAAGGACATGGGCATATAAATGATGATCAAGGTTTTTACACTTCTGAATTTGAACATCTCCATTTTGCGTTTTGAAAACACCAGTTGTAAAACTCAATGGGTTTGTTCAAAAACCCAAATTGTCAACAAATGATTGCATGTTTTACTTGAAATTTAGCCTTGTCATGGTACCACTGTAGCATAAGCACATTTTCTAATAGAATGAAATGATTTCATTTGTATACTTGAATTGCATACTTTACTCCATTTTTACATTCTAGAAATGTCAATCATGAGAAACAAAACAATGGGGTTTGCTTTAAACTCGAATTAGCACCATTGTACTTGCATTTTTTGGAAATGTCTCTTTATGAACATTTATGTTGAAACACATTATGAAGTTAATGTTCTCCTATCCAATGTATGCAAAATTACTTGTTTCCTCTATTCATACAATTGTATAAGATGGAAAAAATTTCACCACTGTCCCACTTACTTTGAGACCCTTGCATTGATCATTGTTTTAGAATACAGAAAATGTTTCATTTGCAGGCATTTCAATGCTTTAGACCAAACACATTTAACTTCTTTTTCACAATATTATGCTTCATTTTGTGTTTCATATAAACATTGGATCATGTAATTAGATTTTCCCCTCAAAAAGGTGACATCAAAACACTGAAACAAGCTCAAAAACATGCAAATTACCTTCAAGAGACATATTGTATTTGTTCCTCAACACCTGATGCTTTGCATTTCTATTCAACATTCCCTCTTTGCACTCTTTTTTTTCCTTCAATAGCTCACTTACAACCACTTTTCACTCTATCACTGATGGAGCTAGCCTCTCTTTTGTACTCTTCATGCATTTTTATCTTTTAGAGAACAATAAGATGATATGGACTTATCATTGCATGGAAGAATTTGAAATAGAAGCACTTTATTATGATGTTTCTGAGCTTTTCATCTACTTCATGCATTTTTATCTTTTAGAGAACAATAAGATGATATGGAATTATCATTGTATGGAAGATTTTGAAATAGAAGCACTTTATTATGATGTACTTTTCATGCATTTTTATCTTTTAGAGAACAATAAGATGATATGGACTTATCATTGTATGGAAGATTTTGAAATAGAAGCACTTTATTATGATTTATAAACAAGGCATTATGTATGCATTTTCACTATCACATTATGAGATCATGCACTTGAATAGTTGATAACTCATGATTTTCAATTCCTTGCACTTCAAGAGTTGACTATCTTGAATGGTCAATTGTTTGAGTCTTTTTGGTACTTTATGATGCACTCATCTATGGGTATCTTTCCTTAAGAATCTTGGATCTTATTTTGTATCAATCCCTCTTTGAATGTTTGAGGGATAGCATGACAGGTCTCAACCCTTGTGGGATCCCGTTTTATACCACATGCTTTATGATATTCCAACTGGATCAGCATCATGACTTGTCCTATACTTGCACATGGGAACAAACAATGTTAGATAAAAACAATATATTATTATGATGTTTCCTCCTTGGCTTCTATCACAGTTCTTGTTCTTGCTCATTTGTTTCAATGTATCATTAACAACATCCTCCAATATTGTTGATACTTCATATAGGAATATTCATAGTCGGAGCTCTAACAACTTTTGATATCTCTTTCAGGTCTATTAGGAGCTTGGGGACAAGGATGGTGTACCATTCCAAAATCAACTAAAGACCTTATAGGAAATGATGATTATGTTCTTTCTTTTGTGTCTTCTTTTCTTTCATCTTCAATAGTTTAGAATGTTCCTTTTGATACGTTGTCATAGCTACTCCCATGGCTTGTGTGGGACACTTGGTTCTTTATTATCCAATGTATATAAATACAACATTCATAAAACACTTGTTCAATTATGTACTTTTCTCCTTTAAGTAAAATAATGTTTGAACATTATAATTGAATATCAAAATGAAACCATCTCTTTTCCATTTCATGGAATACTTAATGTTGTAATTGATATCAGACAATTTAAACACATTGCATTTCAAAATCCACAATAACTCAAAGTACTTGCAATGGTTAAACATTTGTAGAGGTAAATTAAAATTTCCACCTTAAAATGAATCTTTGAACAAACCAGCTCTGTCAAATTGAGTTGTAGTAAAAATTTGATAACAATAACCTTGTATTTATACTTGTTTATGGAAAATTTCTTAAAATTACAACACTACAAGTTGACAAATCTAGGAGAATTAAATCCTATAAAGAATTAAATTCAAAATAGGTCCAAGCTAAGCTAGGAATCATATGCCAGTTGGGGCATACAAGTCCCATTAACCTAATCTTGGGAATCAAACTTCAAGAAACATTAAGTTCAATTGAATATTCAGGATCAGGCCCAAAAATCTAGGTGGTACCCATATTCCCAAGGTGGTGTATGAGTCTTAGATCACTAGATCTAGAACACACAACCCAAAACCATGAACTACGATTGGTGAATAGTTAAGTGTAAAGATTATTCTTAGAGAAATGAATTAAAAATAAGGCTTTTGTATACAAAATAGGACCAAATAAGTTATAAAAAAGCCTAATTTTATAGGGAGGACCCAAACAAGTGTGAAAATGTAAAGGGATACATTTTTCTATAGTACATTTAGCCCCCACTTTAGTGAGAGGAGGAAATTTCTTCAAACTCACACTAAAGTAGACAAAATCACATCAATAGGGGTCCAAGTGTACCAATACTAGTTAGATAAGATGACAATGATCAAGAGGGATGATCAACCCTCTAGGATCAAGATATTATGAGAAACCAACATAGGAACAAAAGAACACAAATGTGAATAATGTATGAAGCAACAACAATATACAAGCATACACTGTCAAAGAATAAAAGAAGAAAGAAAAGGAAACATAGGGTGGATCAAGCCTTCACTGTTTGTCCAACATAATGTGGATCAGATATAAGCTATTTTTCCATAAAATGTCTACAAGTGGAACATGATTTCCATTATACAAACCAAACACACACTCACAAGGGCTAGTTGAACCTCAATTCATACAATAGGTGAGCCCCTAGAGACACATACACACATAGCCAGTATGCACTCACATAGACAAGAAAGTGGCTTTGGGAAAGTCATGCCTAAGTTTGGCTCTCATATGCTTACCATACCAAAGATATTGCTCCTGATAAATTTGATAAGGTGCCACACAACATGAACATCAGGATTCATGAGGCAAGTAAAATTACCTATGCTTGATACTCATGAACAAATAGGATGGCTCCACAAGCAAACAAAGTGAGTTAGACAAGGTGGCCATATAATAGTTATTGTAAATGAAAAAGTAGTGTAATGTACTTTCAAATGGGTTTCACTTAGTCCATGTAAGGTCTTGACTTAGGGAACATTATTCCTAATGTCTCCAAGAGAGGACCAATCGAAGAATAGAATATTCACAACTTAGGGGCTATAGTGTGTCACATAAAACCATTAAGAGGAATATAATATGCTAAGAGACCATGCTCTTGAAGTACATTGCACCCAATGTCATCACCAATAGAAAGACACATCACATGAAGTAAGAACACACTATGAAATATGAGTTGTAAAATTCAAAAGAATAATGCTAGTGTATACCCCCACTTTAAAGAAATTTCTAAAACCCATGCTATGATAAATTACTTTAAAGTAGCAAATGATAAATGATAAAAAGACATGAGAACTTATCTAGAAATCCCACTACCAATTCATGTGTTTCCAAATGAAGCTATGTCATGAAAATGGGTTTCCCCCAGAATGAAATCCTAAAATCACATAAGGGGTCCATGGATTCGGGGTTAGTATGTCTTTGCTACAATGTTAATATAGAGAGCTTGGAAATGTCACCATTCCCCAAATACTCGTGGAATAGGAAGAATGACATAATGAGAGAAATATATATATATATATATATATTGGGTCAACATGGAAGAGACCTAAATTTCTTGATGCCTTGCGTCATCCCCAAAAGGAAAACTCAAGATGAGGAAAATATAAAGGAAAATATTTTGGATCAACATGGAAGAGACCTAAATGTCTCGATACCTTGTGTCATCCCCCAAAAGGAAAACATAGGACCAAGAAAAGATAAAGGAAATTTCTATGACATATAGAAGAGTGTAGATACAAATAGAGGAATTGCATAAAGAGAGAGCTACATCAAATGAAACAGTACAAGGGATCAAATTACGCACATGCAATCACATAAAAGAAACATGAAAAAGAAACAATGCAAAAGACTAGTAAGGAACATTTTAGTCAACCTATAGTAGGTCATTCACATCCCAATCTTGTTCATCATATACAGAAGGTGGAAAAATATCGAAAAACACAACAACAAGCACAGTACTACGATCATCACCAAGTTCAAAACTCTTCTTAGGAAAATTTTCATTTAAGCTCATGGAAGAGGAAAACAATGAATTCAATTCATTATGCACTTCATCAATTTTAATATTTCTCATTATCATTTTCCAAGTTAATCACAATGTGAGGTCGAATGATAATGTCTAAAGAGGGTGTTAGTCCCTATTGTGGTTGTGATATAGTATCTTTTTGTTTTGGCGAAGGGGGAGACTCATTGTGTATTGCTTCAGTTGAGTTAAGATGTTGATTTTTTTTCTCTTTATTTAACCTTCGATCAATAGCACAACATCTATACCTATGCTCTCTAACATTTTTGTTTCCTTTTGTAAAATTTTTAATTTTTGTTTGTGTAGGAGAATTTTTATCAACTATAGGTTTATTTTCTTCCATTAATGGAGGAACAAAAGAAACCATGGGAGGTTGTTCAAGCACTTTCTCTTTATCATGTTTTATCCTAGGAGGCATGACATGATTGTTTTGGTTGTCTCTTGGTTGTTTGTAGGAGATAGTTAAAGGATTTTTCTTAGGTTGGTCTTGGTTACTTGGAAGGTCTTTTGGTTCTATCATGGTTTCTTCAAGGATAGGAGGCTCAATCATGGTTTGAAGCATGTTTCTAAGGGATAATTATGCTATATGTTTCATCTTAAACTTTTGATTGGATTTGTAAAAGAAGTCCTAATGAGGTTTAATAGGTTTAAAATTGGTTCAAGCTAAAAGAAATACAATGAAAAGTTCCCATGGGGAGACATAGGATTAAAGCCACTATGGAGCATAGTAAAGATCTCATTGTCAAAAGGAAAATTTAAACATTTATGCACAATCGATGGGACATATTCCATGGAGTGTAGCCATGGATAACCAAGATTCACACAAAATTGATCTAATGTCGAGATGATGGAGAAAAATACATTTGATTTTTTGGTCCTACTTTTAAAGGAAGGATGATGGAACCTATCATAGGGAAAGAAAAATAATTATGCATTTTTATCAATTCTTTTAGTTTATCATATGTATCTTGATATATTTCATTCACAAGTAAGAATTCCTTAGTGATCACATTTTCTTCACATACAAGAACAATTAATATCCCATTAGTGGGCTTAATATTGATTCAGCCAGCTATGTGAAGAGGACCATTAGGTGCATTTCTAATTATATCTTTTGAGGAGAAAGCAATGTCAAAAGGAATTTTAGTTTAGCCCTTATGAGGTAGAATTTCAATCAATCCAACCATACTATCAATATGAATTTCTTCATTAGGATCCATGTTGTCATCATCTGTGTCAACATTCATCACATCATTCTTCTTGGATTCACTAGCTTTGAAAAATGAAATCTTATGATTTGGCATGGGGTTGGTAATGATTTGAAAAAATTTATTGGGAGGTGACACATACTTATTTCCTTGGTCATCAACACCTCCAATTTGAATATGATCATAATCAATGAGGTCTTGCACTATGTGTTTAAGATGCTTACAATGTTTCATATCATGTCCATTTACTCAGTGGAAATGACAATAGGAATAGGATCAGGAGTTTTAATGGGAAGTAAGGAAATCATGTTCTTCTCTAGAAGTTGCAACATGATGTTATGGAGGGTATTAGTTAAGGGAGTAAATTGTCTAGTTGAATCCACATGCGTATCAAGATGTTGGGTTGGTTGAGGAGGATTTAGTTGAAGAATACCTTTTTTTTTTCCTAAAAGGTTGGTAATTGTTTTGATTTAGTGATTTGGACTTTTCAGGATGGCTATAGGTGGGTTTTGTTTCATGATTGCTAACCGAGCTTTTATAATCATGAAGGCCAATACATAAGTGTACAAAGGAAGGAAACTTAATCATTCCAAGATTATCTTGTATCTTAGTTTGTAAGTTATCAATGGAAATCCATTGAAATTGAGGATCAAGAATCTTTACGTTCATTTGGGCATAAAGCATTTGGTAGCAATAAAGGAAGTTAGTAATCTTTTCATCATCCTTTCGCTTACATCTCATCAAATCAGATAAGGTCATTTTAGGAGTCATATGCACTTCAAAATGGTTGATAAAGGCCTCAATGAGTTCATTGAATTAATGAATTGAGTTATTCAGTAATGAGGAAAACCATTCTAAAGTAATATATTTCAAGGAACTAGGGAAAATCTTAGCCAAGAGCTTCTCCTCAATAACAAAATCATTGCATAAGGTAGTACAAGTAGAAACATGGTTAGAAGGATCTTCTTTCCCTCCATATTTCTCAAACCTAGGAATCTCTATACCTTGTGGTATCAGTGTTCTTAATATATCTAAGGATAATTGATTTCTTTTAACATAGTATGAATGTTGGCTATTTTGATTTATGTTTATGGTGAAAATTTTTTGCTAAAGGGGTGAAATATTTTGCAAAATTTGGTTAGGAATGGCATCATTGGTTTTGTTTTGAGATGGAGGTGTATATGTGTTGGAGGGGGAAGTGAATGTAATTCTTATGGGAGCTAAAGTTGTAGGATATATGACATGACATCCCACAAAGGTACAAGGATTTCTAGTGGAAATAACCTAGAAGGTAGGAATGACATTACTAGTAGGTTGCATCATTGTTGTAACTTGAGGGTTGGTATAGGTGTGAATAGAGGAAATGGTTATGGGAGGAGGAATTTGAGTTCCTCCTTGGCTTTGAGTATTGTTCAAAGTTTGAAGATAACTAGTGGTTGAGGTAAGATGTTTGGAAAAACTCTGAGTTATGTTACACACAAGTTATATTCCTTGTTCACATTCAATCATGCAGTGTATGTTATCTATGGTAGGAATAGCACTGTTGGAAATGTTTCTATTACTTAATTGATGTTGTAGGTTTGCTAACTCTTCATGGATTTGGATTATGCTTTCTTGAGGAACACTAGAAACCATTGTTTCAACACTTGTCATACTACTTGAAGGTAAATAATTATCAAGGGTATGGTCCATACCTAGTGAACTAGTATCAACACTATGAGTGAAAGAGCAATATAACCCAAGATCCATGATGAGTGTGTTATTGTAGGATGACATGAGTCTCGAACTACATCTCACTATAGTACTAGCAATAGGACTCCAAGTTGTAAAGCTCATGCAAAAGAATATCAATGAATGAAACATAAAGGATATGCTTTAATTCCAATTCTTTTACAAATGCACTCAAAATAAAACCAAATTAAGTTAGATATAATGAAATGAATGAAATAGAAACTCAATAATCTAAAACAAAGATCTAAAAACAACAAAAAAAGCACATAAACAAGGTTTTTAATGATTTAAAATGAAATTTTAGCTCTAATATGGGACTAGAGGGGTGAATGATCCCATTCAGGGTTTTTAAAATGTTCAAAAAGTGAAAAAGAGTTAACACAATGTTCCCAAAAAATTAGGTAAAATGATCTATATTAGGACTAAATAACCTAAGTGGATGAATGGGTCCTAGATTATGGTTTTGACACTAAATTCAACAAATTCTAACTGATTGTTAAGGTTTCTATCTTTGATGTTGACTTGACTATTCATAATTGTAGAAATTAAGTTTAATTGAATGATCTAAGATGCAAAAATGAAACCTATATGCACTTTCACTAATGCAAGATTTAGAAGCCCAAAATACAAATTAACTAATGCAAAATTAACCTAGATGTAGGACTAAAGTGTTCTCCAAATCATAAATGCAAGTTTCCAAAGGTTGGGTTAATCAAAATGAACTGAAAGAAATAGGGTTCTACCTTTTGGGAGATGAAACTAGGGGGTTTAGGATCTATTACACTCTATTTCATTAAAGGAAACTCTAGATATCTCAACCTAATGATCCAATTAGGAAAAGAGATTTCTACAAGGTCTCCTTAGGTGTGATTAAAGATTGGTTCACTAGTAAGAAAATGCTGAGAAAGAAAAAAATGAAAGCAATATGAAAATCTAGCTATGTGATCTAGAAAATGAAACTTAAAATTAGAATAATAAACTAAGGATAAACAAATAAGTACCTAGAAGGCCGAAGATGACTAGAGAAGATTTGAGAAACCTATTTTTTGTTGTTTCTGATGTGTAAAGGGACTCATACACTAGACCAAGCTATTTAGTCCCAATGTAGGGTTTTCGGGAAGGAACTGGAATCTCATAGTGACAAGTCAGAATCCACATAAATGTGGTAAAATTCCTATATCGAGACTCATATACCCAAGGTGGTGATTTAGTCCCATTATTAGGGTTTTTCCAATATTTTTGTAGCTTCTAGTGATCTTCTGTAGCTTTTGTCTTGTCCAATTTTCAGGTCTGAAAGGTCTGAATTCCAATCTCTAAGTGAGTTTCTATGAAGATGACAACTTCTTGATAACTTTGACAAGTTTATTCAACCTTGCAACTTTATCTTCAAATGATCTTCAAGTGGATCTACAATCATGCATGAAGAGGGAAAAATGTTGATTTATTAGTGGATAGGGGTTTTGCTTGGTCAAAACCCATTTTTGTAATCAAACCTTTAAATGAAATGAAATATAATGAAGGAATGATGAATGAACAATATGAAATGTTGAAACTCACCAAACCCTTGTAACAAAGGCTACAAAATTATGTGGAATGGATCCAATGGATGTGGATCTTGACTCTTGATTGTTGATATGAGACTATTTCTTTGAATGCTTTCTTGAATCTTGAATGTTGATCCAAAATGATTGATAATCAACTCTTGAATGCTCTTGAATGCTCTTGATCTCATAAAATTACTATAGGAATGCTTGCATTTATATTTATTTTTTATTTCTTGTGAGAATAGGTTTTTCACCGAAAATCAAGCTCTATGTTTTGTGCATGTGGAAAAATAGAAGATTATCAAAAAAAATTTGAAAAATATGAGTGCACCAGATATTGAAGTCCTTGATCCAACAAAAAAAAAATCAATATCGATACATACAAAAATGTTATGTGTTATATGGTCTGCCTATGTCTAAATTGTAATTGGTTTGACTTTGAAACTTTATTAAGGAAAAAATATTCAATAAAACACTATGAAACCAATTGGAAGCACTAGTTATCATAGCTACAAATCTAAATTAAAAAAATTTTGAATTTTATCCTACATGGAAAAAAATTATGTGTTATACAGTGAGCATCACTCCTAAAAAATGGTGTTTACTGAAAAAAACTAGTTTTTGAAGGAGATGGAAAAAGAAGCACAATATGATTCAAAAAATTTAGGAAAAAAAATATTTAGAATCTACAGACAAAATTCCACCAATCACTAGTTTGCATCATCTTCAAATTCCTCGTGGTTTAGCCACTATAGGTGCCCAAAAGTGAATATTTAGTTAGAAAAAATCATTTCAGTGTCAAGTTTGGCCAAAAATTGTAAACCATTATTGTGGGATCACCCAATTATGAGCTACCACCAAATCCAAAAGAAATGAAAATTCTTTATGGAAATGGTTATGAAGTTATGAAACAACTTGGATATAGTGGAAAAGGATGTGGTGCTAGCGAACAAGGTATATGTGTCCCTATAGAGCCTCACACACAAGAAAAGACTAGTGCTCTTGTTAATTTCCCTTTTAAACAAAAAAACAAGCCTTCACTTAATATCAACACTATCACAAAAGATTCCTCTAAGCCAACTTTAACATTAATGCATCATGATCTAATAGACACTAGTATTCTTGATTGTTATCCTTTGAATGAAAAGAAAGAGACAAAAAAATATTCACTTAATGTCAATGTCATCTTGCAAAATACTAATGATTTGAATTCATTAGATTTTACATCCTCCTTTCAACGAGACAAAAAATCTCACAATCTAAAAATTCTTGTGTAAGTATGACACCTTGTCCATCTAAGCAAGAGATTTCATTTTCAAAATAAAGGAACATCTTCTACTTTGAATCAAGAAGGTATCCTTTTGAGACTCCTCCAAGATCGTTGGATATCCCTCCCTCCAAGAACACAAAATAAATTTACTACAAACATTCATTTTGAGTGTATCATAGAGTTCATGGTCATTCCACTAATGAATGTAAGGCTGTAAGTGATAAAATTCAACATCTTAAGGGTTTTGGTGATCTCCCTTGTGTTGAAATAGGTCTAATTCCTCTAATTGATATTGATGTTTACACAAGCATGTTTCTTGTCAATCATTTTAGATCATCCTTGTCTTGCACTAAGTGGTGGCAAGGGGTTAGGTATTCTTGCTCTCGTATGTCACTTGTCATTGTCTCTTTTGGCTAGTTGATCACCTTTCATGTACATATAAGAGAAATATTGGGATGTGGATGACATGTATTAAGTTGAATCACATGTGACATACTTATTCATGATGTAGTTCATTTTAGAAACATATGACTTGGCATAGGGCTTTCCAAGTTATCACTCATGTCTTCTTCTACTTTAAAGAAATTGCTCATAGTAATGGTGTTAGCAACTACTTTAAAGTGTGGGCATACATCAACAATCATGTTTCATTGCATGATTTTCTTTCTTCTTGTGATGCATCCTTCTCTTGGTGGTGTCAATGGGCTTGATTTCCTCCGAGAGTGTGATATTTCTTTGACTTGTCCTCTCTTGGAGAAATTAGGCACAATTTTCCCTAAGAAGAGGCCTTACATGAACTAAGAAAAATCCCTTTGAACACACCTTACACTATTTCACATCTACAATGTCTATGAGTTTCAAGCATACAAAGTATTGCTTGTCTCATGAAGCTCAAAATCCATTTTTGTGTGGCTTCTTATTAAAGTTATCAAGGGGTATAAATTTGGTATTGTTTGGGCAAGAAGCTCAACTGAGGCATTAATTTCCCCATAGCCACTCACATGTGTGTGTGGGCACAAACCAACCATGAGTGTATGTGTCTCACCCTCTTATGACTTCTCACCCAGTGGATAGCCTAGAGTTCCATATCCTCACAGTGAGTATTCATTTTCAGACAAACAGCCTAGATCTGATCCACAACGTGTTGGATAAATAGTTGAAGCTTGATCTACATTTGTTCCTTTTCATGTCATTTTCTTTATCTCTTTGACAGTGCATGCTTATGTCTGGTTGTTTCTCTTTATATCATTTTCATGTGTGTTATTTTGTGCCTTGGTTTTCCATAGGACCTTGGTTTTAGGGGCTTGTTCAACCCCCTTGGTCATGGTTTTACTATCTTACAAGCATTGGTGCATTTGAAACCCCCTTGATCATTGCTTAATTTGGTCTACTTTAGTGTGATTTGAAAGCAATTTCCTCCTCTCACTAAAGTGGCGGCTAGATGTAATGACAGAAAAAGGTTTGCTTAACTTGGCCTTGATTCAGTGTTGTAATATTCCTAACATATTCACATTTGGTCTTGGGCCCTTATGAACTAATGGATTTAAATAGTGCCTAAAGCGTTGTGAAGTGTTGTAACACACTTTCACACTTTTATAAGGTTTTATTAATTAACTAAACCTAATAAACCTTTTTTTCATTAAAATAAACATTAATCTTTCCTTATTTTAAAGTGTTGTAAATTGTTGTAACACACTTTCACACTTTTCTAGGCTTGTCATTAATAATTGGGTTTTCTTAAAATTTAATTGGCCCTATTTTGCATCCACAAGCTCCATTTAATGCATCCTTTCAAGGATAATCCTGACACCAGTCATTAGCTAATAATAATTTAGGTTTTTCATGTTTGAACGGCCTAGATTTAATGAATTGGGACTCATTTTCCACCTTTGGCGAATAGGTCCCACCTAGATCTCTTGGCCTTGAACCTACTTTTACACATTTCTAGGCATTTTCAAATTTTGTCCCAAAATTTAGGCCTGGTAGGACTCATTCACCACCTTGGGTGAATGAGTCTCGTGTGACCAAAAATAAAATTAATTCAAGATATGATGTTCACTTGTAGTGTTGTAATTTCAAGAATTCTTGCATAATTGATTATAAATACAAGTTTATTTTATTCATTTTACACCTAGCAAGTTGAATGAGTATTCTTATAGCGATTTTGAGTTCACAAGATCATTCAAGAGCATTCAAGGGTAGATTATCAATCATTTTAGAGCAGCACTCAAGCATCAATCATGTCAAAGATTTCATGCATCATGTTTGCTTTGGAGCTAACAATTGTGATGCATGGTTTATGATTCAAGCAACCATTATACTCAAGATCTAACTCCTTCAAGCAAGATTCAAGATCAATATCCATTGGATCCATCTCAAGCATCATTGCACCACTTTCATTGCTAGGGTTTGGTGAGTTAGAACATCATATCTTGTTCATTCATCATTCTCCATTTATATTTCATTCTATTTCAAGGTTTAATTACCAACAAGGGGTTTGAACAAGGAAATTCCCTATCCACTAACCCAACAACATTTTTCCTTCTCCTTTGTGTGCGATTTGCATTTCTAGGATCTAGATTTCCTAAGGATCAATATTGGAGAAAAGTTAAAAATCATTGAAAGTTGACAAAGTTGTCATTAAGCCTTGGAGAAGACCTACAAGTTTCAAATCATAGATTCAGATCTATAATTTAATCAGGAAGGACAAAGTAGACTGAGAAGAGTAGGACTAGCCTTTGAAGTTCCATAAAATCCCAACTGGACTAATACACCACTTCTGGTGAATGAATCCTATTTCTAGTCAAGTTGAAATTTTTTTTGTAGATTTCGATAGCCTTTTGGTAGATTCATGTTCCCCAATAGTTTTCCAAAATTTGGGATGATTCACCTAGCTTGGCAAATGATTCCCAATCAGCAATAAAAGTAGAGTTTCAAGTATTCCAAACCTCCATCTAACCATCTCCATATTTCCAGGTACACACCTTCCTATACCTTTCTATTTCATTTCATTTACTTTTCTAGGTCATTTATAAGTGTTACTTTGTATTCAATTAGGGTTTTACATTGCATCTTTCATTTCTTTATCTTTTTCAAGTCTAAACTTGGTGGTGAACCCCTTATTAGCTTACAATCATCCCCTAGGATAACCCTATTACAATATTTCTTTCTCTTTTGCATTGAGATCTTTAAGGTTACCCATGAATGAAATTGGAAAGGTGGGTGTGCTCTATGTCCTTAACCATATGATAACATCCATCCCACATTTTTATCATTTCACACTTATTCATTTTGAGTTCCCTTATGCTCTTTGGACTTACATTGGAGAATCATATGGAGATCATGATACTCCTCCATCTCTTGATGATCCTCTTTCTAATACCAATGTGCCTCTTTATTCTTCAAAGAAGATAAACCATTCTTGTGATCCTTCACAGGTTTTTTAGACTTCAGATGAGGTTGAAATTGCTTCAAAGGTTCTTGGTTCTTTGTCTAAGGTAGTTGATCCACCTTCCTTAAGTACTTCTAGAGTTCATGAGCAATAGCATTATCATTATCTTCTTGATTGGAAATCCTATTTTTCAGACATTAGGTCATTCTTTTTGGAATCTCACATTTCAGACTTGGAAGACACATTTGAAGGATTAACATTCCTATTTAATTATAGTTGTATTACAAATGTTATCACTCCATCTTTTTCTTTGCAGAATGTTCAAAATTAGATTCTAGTGGTACCTTGTTTGTCACTTTCAATTGTGGTTGGGCATATTCTTGATTGGTTCATGGCATCATGTTCTAAGGTCTTGGTGGCACATGAGAAGATTTTAGAGACATTATCATCCTACATTTGGATTTCACTTGCTAATTCCTATCGAGAATGGGAATTATTTCTACACTTGTACTTAGTTTATCTTCTTCCCAAAGGGAGAAATATTATTTGTAGGCATTCGACTGTGTTTTTCCTTCAAGCACTTACCATTTCTATAGGAAATTATTCATTATGGGTGGGCCATGTAGTCTCCTTTTATCCTTCCTATGGGAGGATCATTGATTGTATATACATGATGTATGCAGTCCTTGGGGTTTTATTGAGTCCTCCATCCATGCATCTTTTTTTTATTTTCTCTTTTGGTGAGGAGTTCTCCCATAGGGTTTTCTCCTTTTCTTCATTTGTGAGATATTCCATTGCATTTTTCATTGTAAATGGGTAACTAACATGTTTGTGTAGTTAGGACCCATATTGCATCTTAATATTGCATAATAATCTCCCTAAGTTGCACTTAAGTGGAGGTGTTAGAGTAAATATGATATTGACCTGCTTAAGTTTACCTAGGCATACTGTATTATAGTTTATTAGTTCATTTAATTAATTGGTAGTTTTTTTTTATTACATTTCTACTGGTTTTCCCCTTGAATTTATAAGTGCAAGATCAAAAATGGTTGATATGATGTTTTAGGGCACACAACAACTGATTTCCTAGAAGTTTCACTCAAGGAGACCTTTAGAGATCTCAATGTAGTGATTGGATTAGGGTACTTGAGATCTACAATAAGATGTAATAGGGTGTGATTAAAGACTAAAAATGGGTTAACTACCAATCAGAGGCTTGGAAAGACTAGTAACATGCAATAACTAATGATAAAACCTTATGATATTTAAAACTTAACTATATGACCTAGATTACGAAACTGAAATGCAAAATAAAAGATTGAGAAAGTATAGAGGTGCACCTAGAAATTGAAGAGGCTTGAATGAGGTTCTGAAATATTGGAAATACTACTTTTTGATGCACACTGGGACTTATACACCAGTAGGGGTGATTTAGTCCTAGTTTAGGGTTTCGGGCAAAAACTAGAATCTAGAACTGTTGAATTAGGATCTACAGAAAATGCCTAAAAATAGTAATAGTGGAATTCATACACCACAAGTGGTGATTTAGTACCAGTATTGGGGTTTCTCTAAAACTTTGATATCCTCTAATGACTTCTTGTAGCTTCCTTCCTGCCAAATCTGTAGGTTTGAATCACTAAAATGCATCATATAGGCAACTTTCTATGATCTTGCAAGTAAGGTGACAACTTTTCTCCAATCTTTCTCCTCAATGAATCTTCAACCTAAACCACCTAGATCCACAAATAACACATCAAAGATAGGGAAAAATGTTGTTTTATTAGTGGATGGGGGTTTTCCTTGGTCAAACCCCATTTTGGTAATCAAACATTGGAATGAAATGAAATAGAAACATGAAGAATGATGAATGAAAAAATATGCTATGTTGGAACTCACCAAACCCTTAAATAAGATTCTTCAAAATTTATGAAATGGATAGCATGAATGTGTGTCTTGAATCTTTCTTGAATGGTTTCTTGAATCATGAAACCCAACATCCAAAATGTCAGTTGAAAAACAAACATGGTGCATGATGACTTTGACATGATGCTTGATACTTAAATAATGCTCCAAAATGCTTGATAATAAATCTTGAGTGCTCGTATAAACTCTTGTAATTTATCTTGATCAAAAAAATTCTATAGCAATGCTTCATAAACTTGCTAGATGAAAAATGAGTGAAATAACCTCGTACATTTATACTTCTTTATGCCAAATTTACCAAAACTACAACAGTACAATCCGACATTAGGTCTAGGAGAATACAATCCCATAAATAATTTAAATTCAAATTATCTCTAACCTAAGTGGGAATCATATGCTAGTTGGGGTGTATGAGTCCCATTAGGCTAAGCTTGGGACACATTTTTCAAGAAATACTTAGTTTTATGTGAAATCCAGATCGAGGCCCCGAAACTTAGGTGACCCATAAGCCTAAGGTGGTTTATGAGTCCCAAATCACTAAATGGGTGCCATGCAATCCAAACTCACTAATTTTTTATTGGTCACTTGATATATGTCAGGTTATCCTTGAAAAGATGCATTAATTAAGGCTTGTGGATGTAAAATAGGACCAAATAAATCATAATGAAGCCCAATTTTACCAGGGAGGGCCTAAACAAAAGTGAAAATGTAAAGGGATACATTTTCCTACACTACATTTAGCCCCCACTTTAGTGAGAGGAGGAACTTGCTTCATACTCATACTAAAGTAGGAAAAGCTCGCATAAAGAGGGGTTGAAGTGTACCAATGCTAGTAAGATAGGACAACAATGATCAAGCCCCCAAGATCATGATCCTATGGAAAAATAGAATGGGAACAAAATAACACACATGAAAATAATGTAAGGATCAAAAACAAGGCACGAGCATACACTGTCAAAGACAAAGAGAAAAAAAAGGGGTGGATCAAGCTTCAACCATTTTTCCTGCATGTTATGGATTAGATCTAGGTTTCTTTTCCAAGAAATTTTACAAGTGGAACATGATTTCCACTATGAAAACCAAATGCATGCTCACAAGGGCTAGTGGAACCTTAGGTCATCCACTAGGTGAGCCCCCAACAAGACACATATGCACATGACCGATATGCACTCACATAGACAAGCAAGTGACTATGGGAAAGTCATGTCTAAGTTTGGCTCCCAACCATACCAAAGCTATACCTCCTAATAACTTTGATAAGGAAATAAAAAATAATGAACTTCAATCTTTGTGAGCCAAGCAAAGCTTTGTATGCTTGAGACTCATGAATAAACAAGATGGCACCACAAACAAGCAAAGTGTGTTATGCAAAGTGGCCATATAACCAAAATTGTAAATGAAAAATATAATAAGGAATGTTCAAATGAGTTTTTCTTATTTCATGTGAGGTTTTAACTTAGGGAACATTGTACCTAATGTCTCCAATAGAGGACCAATCAAGGAATAGAAGATTCACAACTTAGGGGATGCAGTGTGTCACATCAAGCCACTAAGAATAATATAATATGCTAAGAGAGATCACACTCTTGAAGGACATCACACCCAATGTCAACACAAAGAGAAGTATGCAACACATGAAGTAAGAATACTACACAATAAATCATGAGATGAAAATATAATAATGCCAATGTATGCCCAACTTTAAAGAAATTTCTAAACACCATGTTGTGAGCAATTACTTTAATGTAGCAAATGATAAATGCAAAAAATAAAGAGGACATGAGAGCTTATTTGGGAAGCCCTATGTAGACTCATATGTTTCCAAATAAAGCTACATCACGAAAAGGGGTTGCCCCCAAAATGAAATCCCAAAATCACATAAGGGATCCATCGAATCAAGGTTAGTATGTCTTTTCTACAATGTTTTTAGAGAGCTCAAGAATGACATCATTCCCAAAATAGTCATGGAACAAGAAGAATGACACAAAGAGAGAAAAACAAAGAAAATATTTTGGGTCAACATGGAAGAGACCTAAATGTCTATACGCCTTGTGTCATCCCCGAAAGGAAAACATAAGACAAAGAAAAGGATAAAGGAAAGCATTTGGGTCAACATGGAAAAGACCTAAATGTCTCAATGCCTTGCATCATCCCCAAAAGGAAAACACAAGAAAAAGAAAAGATAAAATTTTATGACATAGAGAAGAATGTAGATACATATATAGGAATGCTAGAAAGAGAGATACACCAAACAAAATGGTATAGGGGATCACAATACGCACATGAAATCACATACAAAACATGAAAAATAAAGAGAAGACTAGAAAGTAACAAGTGAGTCAACCTCTAACAGGTCGTATGTGTCCCAATCTTGTTCATCAGATATAGAAGGAAGACAACTAGCCAAAGGGATAATAACAAAGTGTCGAACTAGGGTCATCACCAATTTCAACACTCTTCATAGGAGAATTGTCATTTAATCTCATAGAAGAGGAAAACAATGTATTTAATTGATCATGCACTTCTTCATCTATTTGAGCAACCTCATCATTTTCATCCAAGTTAATCACCATGGGAGGTCAAATGATAATGTCTAGAGAAGGATTTAGCTCCTGTTGTGATTGCAGTATATGATCTTATTGTTGCAAAAAAGAGGGAGACTCATCATGTATTGCTTTAGTCAAGTTTAGATGTTGATTTTCCTTGTTTTCATGATTTAAAATTTGAGCAAGAGCACAATGTCTACACCTATTCTCTCTAGAATTTCTATTTATTTTAGTACGATTTTCAAGTTGCATTTGCGTACAAGTAGGTTTATCAACCACAAATTTATTTTCTTCCCTAAGGGGAGGAACAAAAGGAACCATAGGAGATTGTTCAACCACTTTCTCTTTAGCTTTGTATACTTGTTTTATCTTAGTAGGAGTTATGGAATTGTTTTGATTGTCTTTTGGTCTTTTGTAGGAGATAGGAAAAGTGTTTTTCTTAGGTTTGTCTTGGTTGTTTGGAATTTATTTAGGTTAAATCATAGTTCCATCAAGGATAGGAGGCTTAGTTATAGGTTGAGGCATGTTTGTAAGTGATAGTCTTTCTATGCATTTCTCCTTAAACTTTTGATAGGATTTAAAAAATTAGTATTCTCAAGGTTTAATAGGTTCCATGGGCTTGGGCCAAAATAAATCTAATTAAAAGTTCCCTCAAGAAGACAAATGGCTAAACCCAGTATAGTTTATAGTGAAAATTTCATTTTCAAAGTGAAATTTTAAGCATTTATGCACAACAGATGGGACAACTTCCATGGAGCATACCCATGAATAACCTAGCTTCACACATAATTGATCTGATATTGAGATGATGGAGAATGATACATCTAATTTTTTTAGTCCTATTTTTAAAGGAAGGGTGATCAAACCCATCGTAGGGTAAGTGAAACCATTATGTGTTTTTATCCATACATTTGGTTTGTCATCATATGTTTCTTAATAGATTTCATGCACAAGAAATAATTCCTCGATGATCACATTCTCTCCACAAATGAGATCAATTAATATCCCATTAGTGGGCTTGTGATTGATTCTATTAGCTATGTAAAGAGGACCATTAGGTGCATTTTGAATGGTATCTTTAAATGAGAAAGAAATGTTAATAGGTTTTTTAGTGCGGTCCTTACAAGGTTGAGTTTCAATGAATGCAACCAAACCTTTTTGTATAGTATCCATAGGACCTTGTTCGATAGTGTCCATAGTACTTTGTTTGTTAGTGTCCATTTTTTCCTCATCTGTGTCAACATTCATCACATGGGTAAGTGCAGGATCATGATGGGCCAAAAAGTGGCAATATGATGGGTATGTGGCTGACGACCTTTTTTTTACCCAAAATTGATGAAACAAAAAGGGTTTTTAAAGGAGATTCTCAGCTTTCCACAAATATAAATTATGCTTTACATTGAATTTAATAAGTAATTATTATTCATTTTCTATTCAAATTACGACTAAATTCTTGATTGATAGACTAATTAATAAACATCTATAGCTTTCAAATGGTATCACATTTTTGAATCGAAACATGCATCACATTCTATGCTTCACATACTATAGGATTCAAAAAAGAAAAATTGAATTTCATGAAGTTTTGACCAAGTTAAGGTGGTTAGACACACGAGTTTTTTATATTTTCTAAAAGTTGTAATAAAAAAATCATAATTAATTATTTACTTGGAAAAATATTACAAAAAATATGCATCACATCGAGACATGAGTCCTCTACTTATATCTAAAATCTTATAAAAAAATATTATCATTTTATTGTGGTTAGGGTGGTCAGACAGACACCTACTTCTTATTTTTTCCCTGAAATTTAAGTACTACTGCATTGAAATTTCATATTTTCACCAAATAGATTTTTTTTTTTTTAAACAAACATAGTAGTTTTAAAACTACATTCAATTTTCTGCAGATTCTATTCTTACATATTTTTGAAATAATATTGATCACTTATTCAAATTTCTACATCAAGTTGCCTAACTTTGATTTTTCTAATTTTTTTGCCACTTAAGGGCCTATTTTTTCCATGATGATCCTACACATACCAACATCATTATTCTTAGTTTCACTAGCTTTGACAAATGAAATGTTATGATTTGACATGGGGATGGTAAATATTTGCAAGTTTTGGATGGGAGGGACAATAAACTTATTTCCTTGATCATTAACACCTCCAATTGAAAGTCGACCATAATCAATTAGGTCTTGCAAGTTAGATGTTTAAGATGCTTACAATGTTACATGTCATGTCCATTTTTTCCATGATAATGGAAATAGGAAATCGATCTAAAGTTTTGAGGTAAAGCTATATTAGGATCAAGAGTTTTAACTGCAAGTAAAGTGATCATTTTTTTTTAGAAGTTGTGACATTGTGTTATGCAGGGTATTGGGTACAGGAGTGAATTGCCTAGATGGATCCCAAAATGTAAAATACTTTGTTATCTTTATAGCAACAACTTGGGTATTGACATGTTGAGTTGGTTGTTGAGGGGGATTATGTTGAACAAATCCTTTATCCTATTTTCTAAAAGGTTGATAATTATTTTGATTTGTGGATTTAGACATTTTAGGCTGGCTAGAGGTGGGTTTTATTTCACAACTACTAACCAATTTTTGATAAACACAGATGGCAGTGCACATGTGTATGAAGTAAGGTTCAATTTCATCATGGTTTAAGCTTATCTCATATCTTAGTTTGCAAGTTCTCAATAAACATCGATTAAAGGTGAGGATCAATAATCTTTACATCGATTTGGGAATAAAGTGATAGGTAATGTGTGTACCATAGAAAAATAGATCATTGACATTTTCATGGTCATTTAGGTCTTTCTCCTGTGATGTTTGACTTGTCTTTCTTTGATTTAAAGTTGCAATGTAACTTCTACATTCACATTAGGTCCTAAATATTCAAATTATGACATCTTGTGAAGGTGTTGTAAAGTGTTGTAACACATTTCTAAACTTTTCTAGACTCTTTTCACTACAATTCACCTAAAAATCACCTTTTCATCACTTGTCAAGTCCTATTTTAAAGTTTTGTAAAGTTGTGTAACAAGATTTCATGCTTTTCTAGGCTTTTTGTCACTATTTACACCTTTTTTGTGCTTGATTTGACCCCTTTATGCACTCATAATACTTAATTAAGTGTTATTTTGAATGTAAACCTGACAAATAACATTAAATGTGACTTAATTCCTAACACCCACTTACAAGCCCAAGGTGGGACCCATTCACCATGGGTGGGGAATGAGTCCCTCTTGGCTCCAAATTCAAAATATTTCAAATTTCCGTTTGGGTTTTTATTTAAAAATACCTTGTGTTGACCTGTGATGATGTATTATTGGGTTATTAGGGCATAAGTGTGTATAAATAAGTGTTTCTCTCCTCATTTTACATCTCCCAATCATCAAGTTCACTTGCATTCATCAATTATCATTCAAGCACTTTGCATCATTTAATCAGTCATTCATCAAGTATTTTGGAGCAGCCATTGACATATCTTTAGATTTATTCAACAAGATTGTGGTGAGTTTAGGACATTTGCATGTTGTTTATTCATCATTCATTGTTCATTTCATTTGATTTGTTCATTAAGGGTTTGATTACCAAAGTGGGATTTGACCAAATCAAATCTCTGTACTCTAACCCTTAACCATTTTTCCCCTTTTGCATGTGTGTTTGTAGACTTTCATATGCAAATTTTTCAAGAAATTAGGTGTTGAAAGGTGGCCAACAAGTTAACAAAGTGTTTCAAGTCAACTAAACCATATTTCAAGCTTGGAGACAACCTACAGTCTTTTTTCTGCAGATTTAACTCCATCAACCTGACAAGAAGACAACTGTAGATCTGGAGCTACAAAATTAACCTTTAATTTCATAGAATTTTGGAGGACTGATTCACCATCAGTGGTGAATGAGTTCCACCTTCAGGCTAAAAAAGGGGATATTTTCAAATTCCAATTCCCAACAGTCAGAAACCTGTTTCAGGAGATTTTACCAATAGGAGAATTGATTCACCATCAGTGGTGAATGAGTCCTACTAGTCATCAACAATGATTTTTCCAGCATTCTAGAATCTTCTCAAGTCTGTAATTTGTTTCCAGGTGCACTCTAATAAGCATCTTTCAATTCTTTTTTGCATTTGTTCATATTTCAGTTCATTCTTGCATATCTCACTATGTTTTCAAACATTGCATAGGTGAAGCCACAATAGTGGTTTACAATTGAAATGAGGAAGGAAAACTCACAAAAAATGAATGCATGGCATAAAACTTGATTTTAGGGGTTTGTACGAACCTATTGGTTTGACCAAACCAATTAGGGGTTCGGTAGAACCAAGGTTTGGTCGAACCCTCTTAATACTTTCCCGCCAAAAAAGCCATCAAAACCCCTTATAGAAAGGCGGTTCAAATGAACACTAGTTTGAGTGAACCCCTATTGTTTCACTCTAACCCCTAGGGGTTCGCTCGAACCACCTTTATTCCTCATCCCCCCTAAGACAAAAAAAAACTTGAATTTTGGCAATTCAAAGCTCGGTTTGAGGATGAAAATGGAGGAATATTGACAAACCCAACTGGAATTAGGTAGTCCTTAGAACGAACTATCCAATGAATATAATTTTAATATGTTTTGGTTCTATTATGTATTTGATATTTTAATTTTATTAAACATAGGTTTTTGATCGAAAATGAAGGTCTTTGTTCTGCACGTGGAAAAATAGCAGATTATAAAAAAAAAATTAAAAAATATGATTGCACCAAATATTGAAGTCCTTGATTCAATAGAAAAAAAATTGAATTTTAATATATACAAAAAAGGTTGTGTTATACGGTCGCGCTATGTCTGAATTGTAATTGGTTTAACTTTGACACTTGATTAAAGAAAAAATATTCAATAAAAAAATATCTAACCAAGTGGAAGCACTAGATATCGGAGTTACGAATCTAAATTCAAAATAATTAGAATTTTATCCTTCATGGAAAAAAATTTATGCATTATACAGTGTATGTAACTTTTTAAAAATGTTGTTTTTTGAAAAAAACTAGTTTTTTTGGGAGATGGAAAAAGAAGTGGAATCTGATTCCAAAAATTTTGAAAAAAATATTTTTAGAATCTATAGACAAAATGTGACAAGACTCTAGTTTGCATCATCTTCAAATTCTTCATGGTTTAGCCGCTATAGGTGCCCGAATGTGAAGATTTAGTTTAAAAAAATAATTTTAGTGTCTAGTTTGGCCAAAAATTGTAAACCACTATTGTGGGATCACCCATTTTACATTAGTTTTGCATTAATAATCAGCCAATTACATCAATTAATTTCACTTAGATCATTGCATTTAGTCATATTTACATCATAAAATCCTTGATTTGAGTGAACCATCATAATTTTGGTGTTTTATCTCTCTCCTTTCAGGGAAAGATCCTAAGACTGCAAGAGAAGCTCCTAAAACATCAAAATTGTTGGTTCATTTTGGTGAACCTACATAGTGAACACTTTATCTTTCTAATTACAATTTCATCTTGCATCCTAGGTGTCCTTTGCATCAAAATTCAATTAGGGTTTGTTTTATTTTTGCATCCTAGGGTTTCTCAAATTGTATTAGTGATAGAATTATATAGACTTCATTTTTGCATATCATATAATTAAAAAATTGAAAATTTTCATTTGCATCCTCATTTTGAATCTGAAAATCATTGAAATCATCTTAAATTTTCTCTAAAATACAAAAAAATATCATACCTGGACTCATTTACCACCCTGGATGAATCAGTTGAGTTGCATTTTTTGCATTGAAATCTCTAGCATTTTTACAAATTTTCCTACATTTCTATTTCACATTACTATCTTCTTGTTTCAGTTTATACATTTTATGTAATTAGCATTTTTTTATTCATAGTTTGCATTTGTGTTCACCCCATATTCTATAGTACTTGTATGAGTTTTTGGTGCCCTATTGATAATAATTTAGTGAGACAAAATTCTAGACTCATGGCTTCACGTGATAGCACTTTCATTGTGGACCTTGGTATCTCAAGAGCTCCTACTCCTAGTATGGACAATGGTGCATTAAACATGGATACTACCACTAGTATTCCTTTACCTTCACATCCAATGCATGTTGACACACAAAATAGTTCCATTCCACAAGAAAAATTCATTAGTATTCATGAGGATTTTGCACATTTACAACAAGCTTTGAGTCTTGAAAACATTTCCACCACTGTTATACCTTCCATAGAAAACCTTCTTTGCTTGATTGAAAGTGACAATGGCTTACAAGTTATGAAAAGAATAGCGAAGATATACAATAAACATGTTCCTTCCATGTCCCAATTAGCAAACATTGTTATGAGCCAAGGAGTATTTAACATTCCTCCTCCAACCATAGCATCCATACCCACCTATACTACTCCTCAAGTTACAATAACCATGCAATAGTTTAGTCATGTGACTCCTTTCACAATTCCAATTAGAATTCCTAGTTCTTTGGTGGCATCGAATGTTCCATCTTCTACCTTCACCCCTGGGTAAGTGCACCAAAATGGTTCCCAAAAAGGGGGTTAAGTGGCCACTTTTTTCTAAAATCAAGAAATACTAACCTTGGACATGAAATTGAGGATAGAACACTAATTTTTTTGAGATGGAACAAAAAGAAAGATTGAAGTGCTCTGAGTCTACTTTCTAAACTGCTAATTTATTTTGAAAATGGTTGAGATTAATGGGTTCAAAAAAGAGACGTACACAAATTGGTGTTGTTTTTGTCAAAAAAACATAACATAGCAACTCTTGTACGACCCTCGTATGGTGAACTTTTCGAAGTGGACACTTCTTGAAAAATAGAATTTTGGTTGTGCTACCTCTACAAATTTTGGAAACTAATTAAATTTTTTTTCTTTTTTTTAAATTTGTAGAATGGAGTCTAGTTTCTAAAAATGTAATTTATTTGAAATTTTGATGAACGATTAATTTATAACCAAAAAACCACCAAACACTATTTTTTTCCAAAAAGGAGACATACAAAAAAAAAAATTATGGATGAAAGGCTTAAAATTGTTAGAAAGTGAAAAAAATTACATCGTTGGATAGCTAAGAGAGAACCTAACATTACCCATATGTTTGATTTGTTTGATATTGAACCACATGCAATCCTAATGGTGAGCATGAACTTGATTATGTGAAGTATTGTAGAATTTTCAAAAACACATCTATGGTCATTTGAAACACCCTCCAAGCCTTTGGGTTGGTATACCAATGCAAATACCAATCCCAAGGCTTGGGGATTCCCAAAGCAAGATATAATGTGTGTGCGTTATAACTTAGTTTTGACATGATTTTTTTCATTTGTGGGGAGCATGTCTAGCAAGACATAACATGAGCGCATTATAACACACTCACATTATGTCTTCCTTTATGTTAAATGCTACTCTATTGAATGTATGTTTATATATTTGTATGTTTGTATGCTTGTATGGCATGTATGTATGTATGTATGTATGTATGTATGTATGTATGTATGTATGTATGTATGTATGTATGTATGTATGTATGCCTATATGTATCAATGAATGTATATTGTATGTATGTAGGATTGTATGTACATATGTATTATGCTTGTATGTACGTATTTATGTATGTCTTGAGATGGAGGGAGAATTTTAAGAGGGAGAGAGATCTAGAGATGTCTAAGTAGGGTGGGAGAGAGAGAGAGGGAGGGGGAGAGGGAGAGAGAGAGAGAGAGAGAGAGAGAGAGAGAGATCATCTTAGAGAGGGAGAGGGGTGGAAGTGAGAGCTTAAGAGAGAGGGAGTGGGAGAAGGGGGGAGGAGAGGGACTTAGCTAGGTAGGGTGGGAGTGATAAAGGGAGTGAGAGAGAGAGAGAGGAGGGGGGGTGGGAGAGAGAGGAGGGGGGAGAGAGAGAGATGGAGAGAAAGAGAGACTTATGTAGGTAGGGTACCAAAGGGAGAGACTTGAGAGTGTGAGGGGCTTGAGAGGGAGTGGGATAGAAGGGGTTGGAGTGAGAGGGAATTAGCTAGGTAGGGTAGGAAGGATAAAGGGAGTGAGAGAGAGAAAATAGGGGGTTGAAGTGACAGGGAATTATCTAGGTAGGGTGGGAGGGATAGATAGAGAGAGGAGAGAGAGAGTTACCTAGGTAGGTTTCCAGAGGGAGAGACCCAAGAGAGAGAGGGGGTGGGAGGGAGAGACATGACAGAGAGAGGGGGAGAGAGGGAGTGGGAGAGAGTGGGAGGGATATAGAGATAGATAGATAGAGGGAGTGAGAGAGGGTAGTAGGGATTGATTGAATGAGAGGTATGTAGAAAGAGGGAGAGGGTATGAGAGATGGAGAGGGGAGAGGTGATATGTATAGATAGAGAGAAATTGATAGGGGTTGAGGGTATAGGGCTAAGGGATTAGGGTGGAGAACCTTTAGGGTTTATAGTTTCTATGGTTGAGGGTTGAGGGATTAGGGTCAATCGTAGAGATTTTGACATTGAGGGTATAGGGTAGAAGGTTTAAGGGTTTAGGGTTAAAGGGTTTAGGGTTAAGAGTTTAGGGTTGAGGGTAGAGGGTTCAGGGTATAGGTTAGATGGTACATGGTTGAAGCATTAGGTTCAAGGTCCAATGAAAAGGGTAGAGGATATAGGTGTTGAGGGTTTATGGTTTAAGGATTGAGAGTTGAGGGATTAAGGGTTGACGGTTGAGAATTGAGAGTTAAGGGTTTAATGTATAGGGTAGAGGGTGGAGGGTAGAGGGTTTAAGTGTTTAGGGTTTAAGATTTGAGGGGTGAGGGGTGAGGGTTGAGAGTATAGGATTGAGGGTATAGGGTATAGTGTCAAGGGAATAGAGTTGAGGGTCCAATGTATAAGGTAGAGGGTATAGGTGTTGAGGGATTAGGGTTCAAGGGTTAAGGGTGTAGGATAGAGGGTAGAGGTTTGAGGGTTTAAGGGTTGAGGGATTAAGGGTTGAGGGTATAAAGATTAGGGTAGGGACTTTTCTTGGATTTAAGGGTGTAAGGGTTGAGGGATTAGTGTTGAGGGATTAGGGTTTAGGGTAGAGGGTATTGGGTTGAGGGTTAAGGGTAGAGGGTAAGGGGCCAAATGTATAGGATACAGGGTATAGGGGTTGAGGGATAAGGGTTTAAGGGTTGAGGGATTAAGGACAAGAGGGTTGAGGGATTATGGTAGAGAGTTTACTAAGTGGGTTTAAGGGTTTAAGGGTTGAGGGTTTAGGGTTTAGGGTTGAGTGTTTAAGGGTTTATAGGGTAGAGGGTATAGGGTTTAAGGGTTTAAGGGTTGAGGGTTTAAGGTTGAGGGTAGAGGATTGATGGTATAGGGTAGGGGGATTAGCGTTGAGGGTCCAATGTCTAGGGTAGAGTGTATAGGGGTTGAGGGATTAGGGTTTAAGGGTTGAGGGATTAGGGTAGAGAGTTTAGTAAGTATGTTTAAGGGTTTAAGGGTTGAGAGATTAGGGTTGAGGGTAGACGATTGAGGTTATAGGGTTGGGGGATTAGGGTTGAGGGTCCAATGTAAAGGTTAGATGGTATCGGGGTTGAGGGTTTAGAGTTTAAGTATTGAGGGTTTGAGGGATTAAAGGATGAGGTTTGACAATTAAGGGTTGAGGTTTAATGTATAGAGTAGAGGGTAGAGGGTATAGGGTAGAGAGTTTAAGGATTTAAGGTTTAGGGGTTGAGGGTAGAGGGTAGATGGTAGAAGGTAGAGGGTAGATGGTAGAGGGTAGAGTGTAGAGGGTAGAGGGTTTAAAGGTTGAGGGTTTAGGGTTTATGGTTTAGGAGTGGGAGGGAGATAGAAGGAGTGAGTGAGTGAGAGAGAGGGAGTTGAGAGAGGGAGAGGGGTTAGGAGTGAGGGAGTGGGAGAGACATAGAGGGTAGAGGGGAGAGAGATAGAGAGTTTACTAAGTGTGTTAAGACATTAAGGGTTGAGGGTCCAATGTAAATATTAGAGGGTATAGGGGTTGAGGGTTTAGGGTTTTAAGGATTGAGAGTAGAGAGGAGAGAGATAGAATCAGGGTTTAAGGGTTGAGGGGAGAGAGATGAAAGGAGAAAGTGAGAGAGAAGGAGTTGAGAGAGGGAGATGGGTTAGGAGGAAGAGACTAGAGAGAGAGAGGGAGGGAGAGGGAGAGAGATAGAAAGAGGGAAGGAGTGGGAGAGATATGGAGGGTTGAGGATAAAGGGTATAAGGGTAGAGGGTAGATGGGAGAGAGATAGAATTAGGGTTTAAGGGTTGAGGGTATAGGGGTTAAGGGTAGAGGGGAGAGGGAGATATAAGAGGAGGAGTGAGTGAGAGAGAGGGAGAGTATGATGGAGTTAAGAGACACAAGAGAGAGAGAGAGATAGAGAGGAGAGAGAGAGAGAGAGAGAGAGAGAGAGGCATGAGAGATAGAGTGGAGGATAGAAGAAGGGTAAGGGTAGAGGGTAGATGGGAGAGATATAATTAGGGTTTAGGGTTGAGGGTATAGGGGTTAAGGGTAGAGGGTATAGGGATGGAGATAGGAGGAGTGAGAGAGGAGGGAGCTGAGAGATGAGAGAGAGAGGGGGGGGAAGGAGCAAGGGAGTGGGAGAGAGATAGAGGGTAGAGGATGAGGGTATGCTTGGGTTAAGGGTAGAAGGGAAAGGAGAGGGGAGAGAGATAGGGAGTGAGGAGGAGAGAGGAGCTGAGAGAGGGAGAGGGGTAGGAGGGAGAGACAAGATAGAGAGAGGGAGGGAGTCTGAGAGAGAGGGTAGAGGATAGAGGGTATAAGGGTTAAGGGTAGAGGGGAGAGGGGAGAGAGATATAATTAGAGTATATAGGGTATAGACAAAGAGAGAAAATAAATCTATTAAAAAAACAACTTTCTCATAACACGAGCACCTTTTGAAGAAGTAGAGATATGGTTGTTTTTAGCAAGAAATAATGAAAGGGTGTTATAACATGATTGCATTTTTTCTTGCACTAAAAATGTTAAAAAACTCAATTTACTCATGATCTCAAGGCCCACATTTTGCATATTCTCCTTGTTCTACGCATGCTTCAACAAAAAGTAGCTTTTTGATGATGTTTTGAAGTGTGCATGCATGTTTTTCACATTCGGCCACCTTTTTCATGATCTTTCCACCACCTTTGCATGAAATAGTAGAGTTTTCACGTTGAAAGGCATATAATATTAATTCAAGTTTGAATTCCATTGAAAACTGATATAAAATTGATGTTTGGAGGGGAACAAGCTTTTGGAAAAGTAAAATTGTTGAGGTGTTTGAAGAAAGAAGAAGCTAAGGCTACATAATTGGATTGAACTACTCCATTTGAAACCTTGGTTTTTTAGGTATGTGAAGTCTTTACACATTTTCTTTCATTCTATTATGGCTTGCTTTCATTTTTGTTATTTTGCATATTCCATGTTGATCATTGTTTGGTTTTCATTATAACATTAGGTTGACAATGCACATTTTAAATTACAAAATTCTATACACTTGCCAATGACATTTTTAAACCACATCTCTTTGAGGCATTTTGTTATTTAACAACTGACTTACCTTGTGTATGCTTCCCCATTTTGTATACACATATATATGCCATACATTTTAAGGAAGTAAAATAAAACATCATTTCTCAATCCTTTATTATGGATGTGTATACCACTCTCTAAATCTTGCATTGAGTTACTTTCTCAAACAGTTATACCAAGTAGCTCATTGCTTTGTCTATGCTATCAAATTTTCCATACATGTCTCTAAAAAATTGGAATATACTCCCACATTGATAGATCTTAGAAACTATTTTGGTTTTCATCTCTATTTCTAAATTTACCTCATCACTAAACCCACCTCATCACTTTTAGTTGTGATATTTTTTAAAATTTTCCTTGATTAGTCTACCTACAAGGGATTCTAACCCTTCTCTCCACTATTACAAGACTCTTTATTCAAGGCTAAGTTAGCAACATGGGGAAAGGTGTTGCCTATCTTGCAATCATGACTAAACATGGAAGCATGGACAAAGAATTTGAATTGTGATACAACCAGGGGAAGCCCTACAATAGAACTAAACACATAAAATCAACTAACATCAACAATTCATAAGTCACAATTCTCAAAACTCTTCACTTTTCACCAAATCACCACTCTTCCCTGTAGCATTTCCAACTCATTCAATCGGGTATTTATTCTTGATAAGAATATATTAGACCAAGAATTGAACCATTTCAAGGACCCTTTAGGGTACAAAATCACAATCCAACAAACCACTATTGGTTACTTTGTAACAACTTTCTCAAATCAGGCTTTCTACACCAACTAGGCCTCAAATTAGGACACTTTAACAAAGAAACTTATCTTGAAACTTGACCAAAACCACCAAAAACATGTTGGAATAAATTTATATGAATTCAAACCAAATAATTCACAATTATTTATCAAAAATTCATCCACCAAGATGCCAAAACCAAAAACCCTCTTTTTAAGCCAAATAACCTAGGGCTTATTGGAAAACACACTTCCCAACCTTATCAAAACATGCCACCACCTCAAATAGTTATAAAATGGCCTGTAAAAACTCAATTCAATAAGAAACAACACTTAACTAACATAATACTCACTCTAGAATGTCAATACCTCTCAAATTCACAAGGAAAACACCAAATTTCAATCTAGGGCTTCATTCCCAACTCAACTCTTGACCTCCCCTATACTTACTCAACATTACCAAACCTTTTTAGTGATGTTATAGACCCATTCCTCAACTTAAAGTGGCCGCAATGAGAGGAATGGGTCAATACACCATTTTAAGTGACTTTCAAACCTTAAAACTGTGTGTTTAGGCCGGTCTTAGAAATTGTTGAGATGGTAGGGGAAAAATATGCATCATAGAAGTGGGGTGTCACAGTGATGTATATCATCACCGTGACACCCAATTTCTATGAGGCATATGCTTCCCCTACCTTCTCAACCCTACCGCATTGGCAAGCTAGTAAGTGAGCTAGCTTGCCAATGCTCGACTAGCTTGTTAATGCGATAGGGTTGGCAAGGTAGGGGGAGTGTATGCCTCATAGAAATGGGGTATCACGGTGATGTACATCACCATAAGACCCCATTTTTATGAGGAATATGCTGCCCCCATGAGACCCTATTTCTACGAGGCATATAGTACCCCTACCTTCTCAACCCTACCGCATTGGCAAGCTAGTGAGTGAGCTAGCTTGCCAATGCAGCACTAGCTTGTCAATGCAATAGGGTTAACAAGGTAGGGACATTGTATTCCTCATATAAATGGGGTTTCACGTTGTCACCGTGAAACCCAATTTATATGAGGCATACGCTGCCCCTACCTTCTCAACCCTACAACATTGGCAAACTAGTGAGTGAGCTAGCTTTCCAATGCTCCACAAGCTTGTCAATAGGGTAGGGTTGACAGGGTAGGGGAAGTGTGATAGCAACCTAGGTGGTGAAGACCCCAATAAAATCAAAATGATCATACTGAAACAAGAAACCAACCCCTTAAACACTATACACTCAACTTATCCCAAACACAAACCTAAAGTCTTATAGCCCTCCAACACTGCTTTTTCTTAATATCTTTTAGAGAATGCCATAAAAATACCTAACAAACATCATTTGAGACACACTTTGAATCCTAACACAACATACCAAAAGGTTTCAAGAGGTTTCTTTGCAACAATATTGAAAACCAATAGGTTGCCCTGCCTTGTAGGCCACCAAATAGCCCTCTTTTACAAAGGAGGTACCACCAAAACACTTTTTTTTTCACCAAATATCAACTAAAAATAACTAATTATGTTACAAAACAAAAAATTCCACCATTATTTTTCACATCCTTGACCTCTAAAATGTTGTACCACCAAACGCTCAACTTTCATGCAAATAACCTAGGGTTTATTGAAAGTATTGACAACCAGGCTTACCAAACCTAACCAATACCAACAACACTTCAAAAATACCTTGAAAAAACTCAAACAACCATTTCATGGAAGTTTCCTTCAACATTTCATCAAAACCATTCTTTAACACCCCATTTCCATAAGGAAAACAATGTAATTCTTCCTATCTTGTAATGATGGCATGCCCTTGCACCACCTTTGTCTATGATAGAAATAGTCTTGTACAAGATGATTGTAAGTATTTTTTATGAAGCCTTGAATGGCCTATATTTTAGGAACTAATATTCATCTCATTTCCATGCTACACGTAAAATTATCCACCATGTTGAAGAAACGAAGAAGGAATAAACTAATAGACGAAGAGTATGAAACCTTCAAAGAAAAGGAGAGAGAACGGGTGGTGACATATCATGAAAAGAATAAATTGTGTACTATTGATGAAAACAAGCCAACTGAAGAGGAACCTCAACCATAAAAAAAAGAGAACAAGATTTGGAAGCACAAAGCGAATGAATACGAAAGCATCATGTAAGACAGATTCAAATACCATAGTTGGAGACACACCCTCTACAGAAAGTGAATATGAGGGGACACCATTAAGCACAAGCGAATATGAAGGGACACCAGCTATTGCAAGTGAATATGGATGGATACCATCTATCACAAGTGAATATGGTTGGACACCATCCAACGCATCTCAAGTTGAGAGTACATCACCACTCAAATTTGATGAAGAAGGTATGCCATCATCCCCACGAGAACCTCAAGGTATGTCTTTTAATCCACCCTCGTTCGAAGGTATGCAATCTAGCCTACCTGAATTAAATATTGATGAAATTCCTAATGTTGAGATGTGTGTATCTAGGAGAACACCACCTAGAATTTTCTATAGAAATCCAAAGTATTTGATTAATATTGATGAGGATATTTTGCAACACATGGAAGGTAAGATTCCAACATGCACTTGTAGAAGATATGTTGATAAGATTTATAAAATCTTCTTTGAAAGGCTAAATGAGACCGTAAGATGTCAACTATTTGTTGAGATGATGTGGGGTATAAAGTATAGAAACATCATGAAGAATCTTGGGTTGAGAACATCAAATGCATTGAGTGAAAACACTATTGTGAAGAATCTAATGGATGCATATGAGAGTGTGGGTAAGACCTCATGCTCAAAGGATGGTAATGTCACTCGACATGTCATTACATTGAATTTGGTAAGCAGTCAAACAAATAGATCATGTCTCATTAGAAAGACGAGTGAACAAATGAGAAATAGTAGAAAAACTTTATCAAAAGCCTTTCAAAGGAGGAAAAGAATTGAGGGCACCAATTCAAATGAATTATGGGAATTCTCAGAGGGACTACCACAAAAGGATAAATTTTTTTATTGAAGCATTGAGAAAACTAATTGAAGAGTATTGGAAGAATAACACAAGACCATCTCTGAATCAAAAGGATGTGGTAAGAAGGAGAATCGATAGTTGGAACCGTGAGCCATTTCCAAAGAATTTTTTGGATACAACTCAAACCCTATTTTTTCATAAATTTCAAAATGATTATCCTCAAATTAGTATTTTTCAAGTATTTTTTGAAATGCTTAAACCTTTTTATGTCAAGATAAATCACAAATGCACTACTTGTTTTTGTAGACTACATATTGAATTCTCTAACCATTATGAGGTTTATCAAATTCTATATGTTTAGATTTGCATACTAACAATGTTTTGTAGGATTATGGCATAGAAGCCCCACCAAAATCTTCAAGAGATTTCTTATCAAAAAATTTATGTGAAATAGAGGATGGCCAAATATTCTACAAGAAAACATGCTTGGATGGTTCATGCGAGCATTGTGGTGGCTTGCAACATATGCCAGTATGTGAACATATGGAGAGCATAGATGAGGTAGGATAGAAACTAGTAGAGTTCGAGAAGTATAAAACAATGGCATATGCTACAAAAGATGGGTCTCAAGTAAAAAGGTGTGATTTGGTTATTTAGGAGATTCCAGTGTATTAATTTATGTCCAGGTTTCATGACAATATAGTGTATGAGTATGCAAGGCATACCCATAGAGCCTGATGGTTGGACACACAATTAAAGCTATGCAAGGACACCTTTCTAATTGGAAATGTAGTATCCATGGTTGAATTTTTAGAGAACTACACTCTACAGGAATAGCGTGAGGTGCAGTCACAGTATTACAACTCCACACAGGTTTTAATATTTGTGCAAATAGCATTCATTCATGCCGCTGATATTACAAAGGACCAAAGGAAGGTATTGAGGGAGTATCAATTTTATATTAGTGATGATTGCACAAATTTTCCAAAGTTTGTGCAAGGTTGATTCCAGATGTTCTACAATGATCTGGCTTAGAGGAGCATAGCATTTGATCAACATAGAATATGGTCAAATAACTGTGCAGCATAGTTCAAGAACTCGTGCATGTTCTACTAGTTGAGCATGATGCATGCCATTACAGGTGTACAACATATGTGGAATTTTTGTGAGGCCAAGCGTGGAAAGGGGGAGCATGATGGTGCAGGAGCATGCATGAAAAGAGCATTAGCACAATAAGAGTTAAAGTATAAAGATAGTGCAAAGTTGATAGATGCAAGATCAATCATCGAGTGGTGTGATGCTTCAATGGGTCTAGGTAATGAAGGTACGTCTTCAGTTCATAGATTTTTTTGGTTGATGGATGATACTAACATTGCACAATATGAGCATTTTTGTACACTAATAGGATCTAGTGAGCTACACTCTTTCCTTAGCTCAAATGCAAGTTCATGGAGTATCGATAAATAGAAGATGGAATCCTTTTATTCTTCGTGTACAATGCAAGTCTGGAATGATTGTGAGTTAGAGGAGTGGGTTGAAAAATGGTTGACAAGTTATATTATCCCACTTCACATGTATCGCCCTCCGACGACATTGAAACTAACATAGAGGGAATCATTGATCGACTTTGACCACATATCAGATCTAGTTCAACCAAGTAATATATTTGCTTGCTTAGTTTTTAAAATTCCATATTGTTATCTTACCTTGTAGTGTATTCGTAATGTTGACTACCTTGCACATATCAAAGTAGGGCATTTTATGCAATTATTGTAGATGAAGACAATGAAGGGGGAAAATACTATTACTTGTGTCATTGTGTTGAGGCCAAAAATAAATTAGAGGCCCCAGTTATAGATGGAGAAAATATTGAATACCCTACAGGCTCTGTTGTTGTTACTAGAACATGGCTTAGAAGGTACCCACATAAGATTTTTAAACATTGGATGTTTCAAAACTTTGAAACACATCATAAGATTCTTCATTACTCAAACCTTGTCATGGAATCCAATGTTTGTTTGACCAAATATGGGGGTAGACCTATGAACAAGGTCTTGTAGAAGGTCCGTGAGTCTAACCATGAGGAAATACTTGACACAATAAAGAGTAGAGTGGACCTGGATGGTTCATTGGATTAATTTTTAAGTATGCACATCGGTTCTTATTAATTTATACCTGTATGCACATTAATTTGTTTGATGCAACATCCTTATTTTGATGACCTTGATAAATCTCAATTATGATTTTAACTTATTATAAAAGTGTGTGCAAAGCTTGGTGAGGGAATTTCAAGTTATTCATTTGAAAGTAACCTTATCATGAGCACCTATGATGTAGACATTATAAGAGCATCTCAAACTTCAAGTTATTCTATTCATGAGAGGTGTTGTGTGCAATAGGTATCTTGGAACTCCCAGTGAACTAGATGTATGACTAGGAGTGACTAAGTTGAGAGACTGGCATTCCTATCTGTAATTTCCTTCCATCTATTTTCATTTCATTTCAATTTTGGACGCTCTTTCTTTTTCTTCTTTTACTTTGTGTATTTGTAAGAAAACTACTAAAAAATGACTGGTCTCTCATTGCAGAAAATGTTGATTATGAGCCATCAAAGAGAATCTCAGCCAAAAATGAAATGCAACATCCTCATTTTGATGATCTTGACAAATCTCTATTTTGATTTGAATCTATTATAAAAGAGTGTGTAAATCTTAGCAAGGATATCTCAAGTTCATCAATTGAAGTTAACCTCATAATGAGCACCTACGATGTAGACATTAAAAGAAAATATTGAATGTATGAGCGACATTGTAAAAGATCTATGAGAATGGAGTAACTAAGGCATTGTAATGAGATTTACTCAAATATTAAAATTTTGGAGTTCATGTTATGTGCAGAAGCACCTTGTTCTCTAAATTCCTTCAATAAGAAAATTTGCAAAATTTGAATTTTCAAACTTAAAAAATGTGAAAAAAGTCATGTGAAGGACATATGTAATGTATTCAAAGTATCAAATGGGTGATTAGAGAAGTGATATTGCACAAAAGTTGTCATTTGGTGTAAAAATGCAAAACTTGCATTAGTTGCACAATTGAAAAATTATAGAAGATGAAGAGTCCTCTTGTTAGAAAGGGTAGTTAGTCAATTGAAGATGTAGTGGAAGCATTCAAAACTGATTCAAATAGCTATATAAAGAATTGTAAAGGTGTGGAAAAGAGAAGAACTTGTATTCCTGAAGAAATTAGTAAATAAAGGATGATGTTTTCTGTCTTTGCAACACTTTTCCTTTTTTTGTTTCAAGCTTGTGTGGATTGTACAACACCTTATACTTTGATTGCTGATTATTTTTCTTTAGAGCAAGGATTTAGGTAACTTTTGAAATTATTTTGAAATCTTTTAACTCAAATTTGAGGAAATAACAACAATTTTATCATAACTAGTTTGTAACCCTCAAAACAAGGTTTTGAGAGTCCATTAAGTGATAACTAGGCCTAATTTACAAAGGAACATACCATTAAACATTCAACAACCCCCTAAAATTGTTAGGACAGAAATTATCATGTATCCAAACCCTCAAATCCATAATTTGTCTCAGAAGAAACTCACTCCACCATGCCAAACAACAAAACCCTTATTTGATGCTAGTATGAGGAGGGTTTATTAAAAGGAAGGGTTCCACACCTTACCAAAAAATTCCACCACCTCAGACCTTCTTAAAATCACCTACAAAAATTCAAAAGATAATCACCCAACCTCTACATGCAATATTTTATCAAACCCTAGGGTGAAACCTCATTTTCCATGCCCTTTTCCATCAAAATCTATAAGGGAAACAACACAAACCCAATAAAACTTATTCCCTTTCATCAAATAATCACCCTAACATCTAAACCATACCCTCTTGACTCATTCTTGTGAGCCACAGAGATTACATTAGGAGGAATGACTTGAATCTCCATTTCAAACTTCAAAACCCCTAAATTTGCAAACTTAGACCATCCCCTACAATCTTGCAAGAAAATGACTTTTACTCAATGAAATACCACTCAAATGGATTAAAAGGAGAGATAAAACAATCCTCCACAAGTTCATATTGGTTTCAGAGCACAGTGTAGTAGTACGGTTCCGTACAGACTTGTAAGAGTAAGGAAAACACAAAAAATAAATGAAAAATAGGAAAATCATATTGTTATTGTTTAAATATTCTCCAACCAACCATTACAATGAGTTTCCATGCATTTTTAAAGGATTATCCATACAAAACAACCGACCAACCAACTCTTAACTAAATTTTAAAGCTCTTATGACCATTGGAACCCCTTAACATGATAATTTTGCATTTTTGTGCTAACAACAATTTGTCAACTTTTACAACTTTTCACCTTTTAGACACAATGACTAAAAATCCCCATGATTATTTCCTATTGAATGCAAATTGGTCTATGAGACCTTATTTAAACCAAAAACATGAATTTTCACCTATCTTGAAAACTTTTGCCAACCTTGACAACATTTCAACATAATTTGCAACTTGGATTCAAAAGACATCAAAGTTGATCTATTACATCAAGAATGGTCTATTTATACCTTATTAAGACTCAAAACCCCTAAACAACTTACACTCCATCACCATGACTCATTTTTCATAAAAAATCTAGAGAAAAACCATTAAAATGGAATGGTGCTCCTCCACCACTGTTAAACTATAAAATTAGAACATTTGAAGGTTTTGAGACTTGATACACTATTGCTTGTGGTTATTTTATGGTTTGGAGTTGATTTCTTGATAGTTGCTCACTCAATCCCTTAAGGGTCCAAAGAGCAAAAGGGAAACAATATTTGACATGGTATTACTCAGAAATCGTGGCGCTTATGAAATCTTCATCTAAGCTAACGAGATCATGTTGGGCCCCTCTATAATAACATCTATCAATTTTTGTTATCTCAAAGTGGTTTTCCCGTGGTGTCCAATTTTCACTTGATGGAAAAAGTGTTAAATGCAAGCAACACAAAGTTGCAAAGTTGTGCAACTTTTGTTTTGCAACTTATGTGACCAAAAAAACTATTACATGTCCTAATAGGTATTTTTATGCTAGGTATGGTCCTCTTTCACACCCAAATATGTAGAATCGCTCTGAGCTGCATTCAACCAGATCAATCCCTTAAGAGTCCAAAGTGCAAAATGGCTGCACACTTCAACATGTTGTTACTCGAATACTGTGATGCTTAGAAAATTCTTGTCTAATCCTATGGGATTATTTTGGTCCCATCTACAAAAAACTCTAAGTTTTTTTCTATCTTGGAGGAATTTTTCCATGGTGGCAGAGTTTCACTTGGGAAAAAAGTTGTTAAATGTAAGTAGTTGAAAGTTGCAAAGTGGTACAACTTTTTTTTTTGCAACTCGTGTGACCAAACAGATTGTTCCAATGCATCCAAATAGGTATGTTTACGCTAGGCATGGTCCTCTTTTGCACCAAAACATGAAAAATCACTCCTAGCTATGTTCAACCAGATCGATCCCTTTAGAGTCCAAAGTTCAAAATGGTTGTAAACTTCAACATGCTATTAATCGGATATCATGATGCTTAGAAACTTCTCATCTAATCTTATGGGATCACGTTGGGCCCCTCTACAAAAATTCTCTCATTTTTCGCTATCTCGGAGGCATTTTCTCGTGGTACTAGATTTTCACTTGGGGAAAAGTTGTCAAATGCAAATAGTTGAAAGTTGCAAAATGGTGAAAATTTTGTTCTACAACTCGTGTGACCAAACATACTATTCCAATGCATCCAAATAGGTATGTTTACACTAGGCATGGTCCTCTTTTGCACCCAAACACGCAGAATCATTCTGAGCTACATTCAACTAGATCGATCCCTCAAGAGTCCAAAGTGCAAAATGGTGCAAACTTCAACATGTTGTTACTCGGATACCATGACTCTTAGAAACTTATCATATAATCCTATGGGATCGCATTGGGCTTGTATACATTAACCTCTTTTGGTTTTCACTATCTCAGAGGAATTTTCATATGGTGGCAAATTTTTATTTGGGGAAAAAGTTGTCAAATGCAAATAGTTGAAAGTTGTAAAGTGGTGCAACTTTTGTTTTGCACCTCGTGTGACCAAATAGACTATTCCAACGTGTGTAATAGGTATGTTTCCACTAGGCATGGTCCTATTTTATACCTAAACATGTGGAATCACTCTGAGCTACATTCAACTGAATCGATCCCTTAAGAGTCAAAAGTGCAAAATGACTGCAAACTTCAGCATGTTGTTACTCAGATACCGTGATTCTTAGAAAATTTTCATTTGATCCTATAGGATTGTGTTGGCCCCTCTACAATAATCTCTCTCATTTTTTACTATCTTGAAGTGGTTTTCCGGTGGTGGAAAATTTTCACTTGATGGAAAAAGTGTCAAATGCAAGCAGTGCAAAGTTGCAAAGTGGTGCAACTTTCGTTTTGCACCTCATGTGACCAAACATACTATTCCAATGCATTCAAATAGGAATTTTTACACTAGGCATGATCCTCTTTCACACCCATACATGCAAAATTTCTCTAAGGTATGTTTAACCAAATTGATCCCTTAAGAGTCCAAACTGTAAAATGGCTGCAAACTTAAGCATGTTGTTACTCAGATGCTATGATGCTTAGAAAATTATTGTCTAGTCATATAGGATTTTGTTGGGTCCCTATACAGCAACCTCTCTCAGTTTTCACTATCTCAAAGGAATTTTTCAATGGTGGCAAATTTTCACTTGGGGAAAGAGTTGTCAAATGCAAGTAGTTGAAAGTTGCAAAGTGGTGCAACTTTTGTTCTACAACTCATATGACCAAATGGATTGTTTGAACTCATCCGGATGAGTACGTTTATGCTAGGAATGGTCTTCATTTGCACCAAAACATGTGAAATCACTTTGAGCTACTTTCAACCAGCTTGATCCCTTAAGAGTCCAAAGTGCAAAAGGGAAGAAAATTTGATGGACTATTACTTATAAATCATGATGCTTATGAACTCTCCATCTGATCTTACAGGATCATGTTAGGCACCTCTAAAATAACCTCTCTTATTTTTTGTTATCTTGAAGTCATTTTCCTATGATGTCCAGCTTTCACTTGATGGAAAAAGTTTTAAATGCAAGTAGTGTAAAGTTGCAAAGTGGTACAAGTTTCATTTTGCAATTTGTGTGACCAAACAAACCACTCCAACATGTCCCGATAGGTAGGTTTATGCTACACATGGTCCTCTTTCACACACAAACACACAAAATTGCTTTGAGCTACATTCGACTAGCTTGATCCCTTGTGATGGCATGCAAAAAAATCGAAAATAAAAACATACACACGACAGTTGAGAAGTTTTATTTTTCCACACACAAAAATGTATGATCATTGGTGCAGAGTACTTTGTTCCTCCATTTGATCAAGAAGGCCTAGTTCAGTGGTTTTATTCATGATAATGTCAAATAAGGCCATGATAGGCCATTTTGTAATCTTTCTTTTAGTTTTGAGTTAGTGTGGTGTCATTTGAGTCAATTATGTAAGTATGATAGGGAGTAGGAATATTAAAATAGCATGTGTAAAGGCATTGGAAGAAATTACAAATGCTGCCCCTATTGAAAATTCAAAATTTAGGCCTTAAAAGCAAGGCTAGACGAGGTGAAAAGAATAAATTTCTTGAGAATAACTTAGAATAGGTTGGAAATAGGGTGAGGTTATGGAGTTTGATGTGTTCAAAAGGTTTGGAAGGACAAGGGAGTTCAAGTGTATGTTATGGCATGATTCCCTAGTTGGGAAAAGAGGGATTTTGAATGAAAAAGAGAGGTTTGAGGGAGTGAAATTGGGTAAAGTCAGGAGGCAACATAATTTGGTGGTCATTTAAGTTTGTGTAGGAAGAATGACGAGTGTTGGAAGAGGTTTTGAGGTTGTATGAGGTTTGGATATGGGGTTTTCAATAAACCCTAGTGAAATTTGAGAAAAGTGAGAGTTTACAGGATAGTGGGGTTAGAGGGGCAATCACACCCTAAAAATTATGTATTTTGTGGATTTGTAGACTGGTAAATGCTTCCCAATTATTTTTTTCAATTGGAAGAGTGATTGAGAGGGTGTTGCTTTGTTAAATAGACCTATTTGGGGGTCTAGGATAGCGTTGAGTCCATTTCTTATTTGTATTATAAATTATAACTTGCTTTCTCCTGAGTCCATTTCCTATACAAGAAATAATATTACAAAAATTTGACATATTATAAATCTTTCAACATGTTTATATCGTGACAAATAAAAAATATAACAATTCATTTTGCACTATCAGGATTATGCTGTGAAAATGTTTAAAGACTATTAAAGATAAATGTTTGTATGATAATGTGTAAAGAAGTTAGATACTTCATCTCCTCTAAATATTATGTTTTGGAAGTGTTTTGAAGATTATGTATCCTTTTCTTAATTGAGTTGTTCCAATCAAAGGATTCAATATATTGGAATATTTTTATGAATAATTTCATGGAATACCAACTGAAAATGTTTTTTTTTTCTTTTAGATAAAGTTGTTTAGCATCAATCAATTAATATTGAAGACAAACCATGAAGAACAACAATGATCAATTGTGCTAGGGATACACAATTAATAAGTATATACACGAATAAGTCAAACATGCACATGTGAATAAGGGAAGCACAAGTACTCAAAAACATGTAAGCCTTGAAGTATACACACAAATACATAGTATACACAAATTAATACAAAGTATATGCATGAATACAAGGTATACGCATGAAAACACATAAGTCACAAAGTATACACATAAGTTATAAAGTATACACTTGAATGTACATATAACTCATATCTATTGAACCATGAATTTATAATGCAAGTATGGACACCATTGATAAAAAATATTTATATTAACCAAATAAACATGTAGGAATACGTCAATATATGTCAATATAAGTATGAAATATAGGTACAAAAATAGCCATATAGGCATACAATTTTAAATATATCCAATACAAAATATGTACAAAACTACCATGTAGGCATACAACAAAGGGCTCTCGAATCAAAATTCATTGCTCTCCATGCTCTCAAAATAAATTATTTCCCTTTGCTTGTCGATTGGATGGCAATACATCTGTCACTCACTTATACGACACTCGAGGATCTCTCTTCCTACTACTCCTAGTGTTTAGTTCTTGGTGAAGTTTTATCTATTACAATAAGAAGTAAAGACATTAATGTATAGAAATTACATTATAAAAAATGATATATTTAACAAAATAATCACTTACCGCCATCTAATGATCACTCTCCATGAGCGAAATATTCACAAGCCCATGATAAGGTGTGCTAAAGCCCTATATAAACCATCCAAATAGAAATTAAACTATGAATTAATAATGGTTTTCTTTTTTACTAACTAACATCTATAACAACAAATGCAAATTGAAATTTAGTAATTTTCCTCATACCTCCCCTATCAGAGCCTTTGAGGATTCTATAGTAGATGAAACCCCTATCTCCATTTCCCTCATCACATTCGAAGGTGTTTCTGCTTGCAACATCTAAAAATAAAACAAAAATTATTCAATCACAAAAACTACAATAGTGACCCATGTCATGACTTATAATGTATGAGATAATGAATAAAATTTTGAGTACTTATTAAACTATATATTTCTGACTATCATGCTTACTATTTTCCCTATCCATATCATGTTCAAAAGCACATATTTTTAGGATCTTACCCATAGCAGTAAGTCGATGAGCTGTTTGATAAAATTCTTTCATAGGCATGTATGATAATTGTGGTGGCATAGAGAAGGAAGTGAACTGTTTGAAAATATTCCTCAAAGAAATGGGGTCTCGTGTTGATGGAATTCCATTACAAGAAAATCCATGTCATGGCATTCCATCACAATAAGACTGCATTTCTTTCAGGCATTTTTTCAGACAGTTCATTGCCTTCTCTATGGTATTATTTCTTACTATTATGCTTTGATAGAAATTTTTCCAAGCATCCATAGTTTGTTGGAAAACACCTATTTTAGGCTTTTAGCCATAGTATCAAGGAAGTGAGTAGTTTGATAAAATGCTTTGGTACACGATAATGGAAAATGTGGTATAATAGAAAAGGTTGTGAGTTGTTTGAAGAAATTCCTCGAATAAATGTGGTCTCATGGTGATGGAATGGGATTCCATCACCATGAGACCGCATTTCTTCAAGGCATGTTTTCAAACTACCTTCTGCCTTGTCTATGCTATTTCTTACTATTATTCTTTGATAGATTTTTTCCAAGCATCCATATTTTGTTGGAAATAACCTTTTTTAAGATTTTAGTGATAGCAGTGAGGAGAAATGTTTGATAAAATGCTTCAATGGTATACATGTATGGAAAATGTGGTAGCATAGAAAAGGTGACACTGAGCTATTTGAAAAAGTGCCTCAAAGAAATTGGGTCTCACGGTGATGGACATCACCATGAGACCACATTTCTTTGAGGATTTTTTTCAAAAAACTCATTACCTTGTCTATGCTATTGCTTACTATTATTCTTTCATATATTCCTTCCAATCATCCATAGCATAGACAAGGCAGTGAACTATTTGAAAAGATGTCAAGCAATAAAAAGTAGTCTCATGGAATGCCATGACAAGAAAATGCAATTGGAAGTTGCTCCTAGACTTATTACTTATGCTATGTGAAGTAACTGCATCACTGCTTATGTTGAATTTCTAAAAAACTATATTATAGTTAAAATTTTGTCATTTATCACCATCTAGTTATTAGTTATGGAATGTGAAGTAATTTTTTGAGTTTGAATGATGTGCAATACAATGTAATCAACGATATGAATATAAACTACACAAATCTATTAAGTACAATTCATTAGTTAAACTCTTTATTTTATTACCTGCGTATAGGTTTGAGTAAATCCACTGGCACTGAGAGGTGTTCTCTTGAAACCTCCAATATTAGCTTGTTCAACATCTAAAATCACATATTAAAATACCATTCATAAAACAATGCTATTAACATGTAATAAATTTATAATTGTTTACTCATTACATACCCCACTGATAGGTGTACTACAGAAATAAGTAGGTGTAGGGCCGATGTATCCAATCTCAACACTGTGACCCTACAATTTTATTAAAATCATGAAGCTAAATTAGTTAATCTTGCATTTCAAAATCAGAATTTAATAAATTAAATTCAATGAACATGCTAGCTTTTACCTGAGTATCAATGCCATATGCCTCATGAAAATGGTCAGCTGCCCTCTCCATCTACATAACTACATATGGATACTATGTAGCAGCTTCTTGAGTGTTAGTGGGGTCATATGAACAATTCGCTGACAGAAATGGGTTCGAAGGCCACCACTCGAAGACTCCCATGGATGGCGCTATATAATCGGGCTAGCATGTTGGATGACACTCTAAGTAAAAGTGTTGATTGCCTACAATGTCTCTATGTCAGTACTCTCCTTTAGGATGGAAGGGATAACAATGTGCTCATGAGGTGACCTAGCGAGAGCTTGTCTCCATTGCAACGTAGGATCTGGCTATGCACCGGGTCTATCCTAAGCCAACCCCCCACTTCTCCCTCAAAAGTCTCTCATATCAAAATAATTTGGGATTTTGTTCAATATGTACTCACAGTATGGTTTCCTAAGGAAATATTGCGGGACTTCACAATTTTTGCATGGTGGGTAATCTAAAACCATGTACCACCTATCATAAAAATATTTCTTAATCTATTGGTGGTGACATCAATGAATAAGAAACCTCTTCACATTGAGGGTAAGATTTTGATTTATGTGTGGGTCAGTGAATAATGAGCACAAATCACTTTTTGTAATTTTTAAATCCTTTACATCTTTATATGATAATTTATGCACATAATAAGCCCTAGCCACTTGCCTCCTATCTTGGCATCTAGTTATTTGTTTGCTAATTGAATCTACATTTTTTAACATATCTTTCAATGAAGTTACCAGGGTCATTCTTTCCATAGTTGAACCATTTGGATCGCTCAACCTCCTGATTAAATCCTCAAGTTGGTTTTTGTTGTTCGAGGGATTGGTGGAGGAGGTTGTTGTTTTGGTTGATTTTGCTGTTGAGGATTTTGTTGCTCTGCTTGTTGAGGATTTTTAGGGTTTGCAGGTTGATTTGCATCTCCTACAAATTTTATTAAAAATCATAAAAGTTAATCTTGCATTTCAAAAATGAAATTTAATAAATTAAATTCAATGAACATGCTAAGTTTTATTTGAGTATCAATGCCATACACCTCATATTTTAGATGCCCTCTCCATCTCCATAGTTGTAGATGGACTTGAGTAGCAACCTCTTGAGTGTCGGTGGGGTCATATGAACAAGTCACCCCACAAGACTGACACAAATGGGTTCGAAGGCCACCACTCGAAGACTCCCCTGAATGGCGCTATAGAATAGGGCTAGCATGTTAGATGGCACTCAAGGTCAAAGTGTTGATTGTCTGCAATGTCTCTACATTGACACTCTCCTTCACAATGGAAGGGATAACAACATGCTCATGAGGTGGCCTAGTGAGAGCTCATCACCCTTTCCATGTAGGATCGAGATGTGCACCGGGTCTATCCTGAGCTTACCCCCCACCTCCTCCCAAGCAGTCCCTCATATCAACATAATTTGGGATTTTGTTCAATATCAACTCAGAGTATAGTTTCCTAAGGAAATGTTGTGAGACTTCACAATTGTTGCATGGTGGGTAATCTAAAACCATGTACCACCTCTCATAAAAATAGTTGCTAATCTGTTGGTGGTGGCACCAATGAATAGGGAACCTCTTCACATTAAGGGTAAGATTTTGATTTATTTGTGGGTCAGTGAATAATGAGCACAAATCACCTTTTGTAAATTTTAAATCCTTTACATATTTATAGGATAATTTATTCATGTAATAAGCCCTAGCTACCTGCCAACTATCTTGCTCAAGTCATTCTTTAACATATCTTTCAATGAAGTTTCCCAAGTCATTCAACTATCTGCTAATTTGTTTGCTAATTGAATCTACATTTTTTAACAATTATTTCTATTGTTGAACCATTTGGATCACTCAACCTCTCGATTAAATCCTCAAGTTATTTTTTGTTCTCAATTTCACTCATTAGATTTTTTTGAGTGCCAGGAGGGTGTTGAGGGATTGGTGGATGAGGTTGTTGTTGTGGTTGATTTTTCTATTGAGGATTTTGTTGTTCAGGATTTTGAAGGTTTGTAGGTTTATTTACATCTCTTACAAATTCATAAAAGTAAATATCAAATACAACCTAAAACTAAAAAATTAAAAACAAAAGGAAAACAATCCTTACCTCTCACACCTCCTCGTCGACATGGTGGCATCCTTGCAATGAAATGGCAACCATTGATGAATATTTTTGCAAAATACCTCCTCCTAGAATGTGAGCACAAAAAATGGGGGTTTTGGTCATGGGCAAAAGAGAAAACACAATCGAAATGCAAGAATGAATTTGTTTTACCTTTTTTTTAATAGGTCATAACGTGAGAGCGTTATAACGTGCTCACATTATGAGCTTTTTGTGGCTAAGCTTCAAGCTTGGCACACTAAGCCATAATGCAATCACATTATAACATGCTTGCATTATGAGTTTTCAAAACTTTTTTTTTAAAAGTGGCCACAAATTGGCTACCCATCTCCATGCACCCGCCCCCCTCTTAGTGTTCCTTTCACTTCTCCCAAAATTAAATACACTCTATCACCATTCTCTCTTCCACCTCATACCATTTACACTGAAAACATCATTACACTGTAACTCTTTAACACCGTTTCATCCATGCAACAACAAATATCCACCATTAGCCAAAGTTAAAATACTCCACACACATATCATGTCCGCAGTAGCCCATTATCTCTAGATATCTTGAGAACATAGATGCAACAAGGAATTGAGATGCCTGGGTTTGAGAAGTACAGAGGTAAAGGATACCCTACTAATCATGTTAATTCTTATACAACCTTGTGTAGCGATTTTTTCCTCAACAATAAATTATTAGCCAAAAATTTTCCTAGGACCTTAAAAGACATTGCATTACAGTGGTTTTCAAACCTACACAATCATTCAATCTGATCATTTAATGAACTTGTAGATGCTCTTATAAGTCATTTCCAATTCCATATGACTCTCAAAAATACAATGGTTGATTTAATGCGATGTAAAAAAAATGCAGATGAAAAAGTAACTAATTTCATTTCATGTTATCAATCATTGTATGCTCAAATTGATGTCAAGATTCCTAATTCACATCTACAAAATATGTTTATCAAAAACTTGCACACTAACCTTCAGGATATGTTAACTATGATGAAATTTCCTCCATTCATGCATTTATGCATGACCCTTTCTTACTATCACAACTTGGTTACTAGTCATGATTCAAAGTCCACTTCTAACCAAGCTAAAAAGTTTGAGAAAAACAACCAAAACAATGTGCAAAAATTTAGAAAACCAAACAGAGGCTTTTTATAGTTCAATTTTCCTTCTCCACAACCAAACCAACCTATTCAGGGTCAAGTGGCACTTGTTAAAGTAGTGGTTCCCTTTACCTATAGGGAGCCAAAGAGACAATTTACCCACTTACCTGATACTCTCCATAGCATAATGAGCCAATTGATCTTGCAACAAATGATCACTTTTCCTACCATTAAACCACTTGATACCACCAATCCTTTACCACCCACCTTTAAACCAAATTATTATTGTCACTTTCATCACCAAAATGGACATGACACCGAACAATGTAAGCGTCTCAAACACTTAGTTCAAGACCTCATTGATTCTAGTTGTTTGTTCATTGCAGGTGTCAATGATTAAGGCAATAAGTCCATTGCACCCACTAACCATAATTTACAAATTTTTACCAACCTTATTCCTAAACATAATGTTTTATTTGTCAGGGCTAGTAAACCTTCAAAAACTCATGTGATGAACATTGATACAAATAATGAGCAACATGATATTACTCCAAACATTACCAAGTTAATCCTATGGATGAACTTGTGGGTACAATAGACGTTATCCCTCATAAGGGCCAAACAAAGAAAACTTCTCGATATATTACTTTTTCTTCTCATGATATACTTAAAAGGCTTCCCGATGGTCCTCTTTACATAGTCGGTCGCATCTATGATAAGCCCACCAATGGGATATTAATAGATCTCGCCTGTGGCGAGAATGTGATAATGAAAGAGTTTTTAGTATTACATGATCTCTATCAAGATTATTATAATAAACCAACTACATGGATTAAAACACACACTATTTTTACATGCCCTATGATCAGACCAATCATACTCTCATTATAGATAGGACCCAAAACTTTGGATGTAACATTTTCTATTATTCCACAATTGGATCAATTTCATTTGTGGCTAGGTCATCCTTAGCTTCACTTGATGAGAGTTGTTCCTTCAATTGTTCACAAATGTTTGAAGTTTCCACATGACAATGAAATATTGACTATACACAACAGTGGTTTTAATTCATTTTCCCTTAAAGGTAATTTTTCAATAGAAGCCTTTTGGTCAGAACCTATGGAACCCATCACCCCTTGAAAGGACTTCTTTTTCATAACCTATCAAAAGTTCAAAGCCAAATAAATAGCCAAATTGTCTCTTCGTAATATGTCCCTATCCAATTTCGCTACTCCTATCCTTGATGAAACCATGCTTTAGCCTAAGTCCGACATTGAACAAATAATACAACCTCATGAGCACCCAACCATAGACACTTCCCCTTCGTCATTTAAATGCCCAAGAGAAAATGAATTCAATCCTGTCATGGCTCCTCGCATTAAACAAGTTTATAAAGCCAAAGAGAAAGTGATCAACCCATATTTTTTGGTTTCTTTGGTTCTTCCCCCTCCAGAAGAAAAGGAATCTATGGTGGATTAACTCGCTCTTACACCTTGACAACTTCAAAACAAAATTAAGCGAAACCACGGTGTTAAGGAGTGTAGGCATCATCGTCATCTCCTTGCTCATCAAATGCAAACTAAAAATAACAAAGAAAATCAACCTTTACCTTTAATAGAAGAAATAAATGATTACCCTCCTCCTCCTGACCCACCATAAGATAGTACAATCCAACCCTCACAAAAGAACTATCTGATCAATAGCCATATCTCCTGATACATCCTTCCTTATAAATTACCCTTCGTCCTCCTATTGTGATTAACCTAGATGATGATGATGATGATGATGATGATGATGATGATGATGAGATCACTAAAATTGATGAAGAAGTGCATAATCATTTAAATTCTTTATTTTCATCATCCATGAGCTTAAAAGATAAATTTTCTACACCAAGTGAAGAACCTAGCACTTCCCCTAGTTTGACACTTGCAATTCTTCCTTTGGATAGTCAACTGCCCTCACAATATACTAGACATGATTGGGAGGCAGATGATTTGTTAGATGGATGACTTACATTTTCCTTTCTAGCATTTTTACATTTTTCTTTTCTTTGATTTGATTGTATATGCACATTGTTTTCCCCCATTTGATGTTCTCTCTCTTTGTGAAATTCCTCTATTCTTCTATATGTCATAAATTTTGCATTTTCATTTTCTCTTTTGTTTTGTGTTTTCCTTTTGGGAATGACACAAAGCATTGAGATGCCCTATGTCTCTTCCATGTTGACCCAAAAGGTCCCTTTTTCTTTTCCTTTTTTTATCTTTTCTTGTGTTTTTCCTTTTGGGGATGATGCAAGGCATCGAGACTAAAATGTCTCCTTCATGTTGACCCAAAAGCTTTTCCTTTTATTTTTCCTTTTTGTTTTCTTTTCACTTGTGTTTTCCTTTTGGGGACAATGCAAATCATTGAGACCACAATGTCTCTTCCATGTTGACCCAAAATATACTTTTATTTTCTTTTGTTTTCACTCTCTTTGTGTCATTCTTCTAGTTCTATGTGTATTTGGGGAATGATTATAGTTTTGACCTCTCTAATAAAAATATTACAGCAACAAACATACTAACCCCAAATCCATAGATCCCTTATGTGTTTGGTTTGTTCCTTTTTGGGGGAAACTTCCTTTTCTTTTGTTCTCTTTTTTGTTTACATGAAGTAGCCTAATTTAGAAACATATAACATGGCATAGGGGCTTTCCAAGTTGGCTCTCATGTCTTGTTTTCTTTTTTTTGCATTTTTTCTTTGCTAATTTAAAGTAATTGCTCACAACACGGTGTGTAGCAATTCCTTTAAAGTGGGAGGCATACAATGGCATCATTTCATTTGCGTTCTTGGTTCTTTCATGTAGCCTTGTCACTTCATACAATCCATTTGTCACTTTGTGGATGACATTGGGTGTGATGTCCTTCATAAATGTGATCCATCTTAGCATATTAAATTCCTCTTTGTGGCCTGATGTGACACACTACATCCCCTAATTTGTGAATATTATATTCTTTGATTGGTCCTCTCTTGGACACATTAGACACAATGTTCCATAAGTGATAAAACTCACATGAACTTAACAAGATTCCTTTGAACATCTTTTACATTTTACATCTTTTCCACCTTGCATAATGCAACTTGCATGCCTATGGTACCTTGCTCTTTTTTCATGAGTTCTAAGCATACGAAGTTTTGCTTGCCTCATGAAGCACGAACTGACATTTTTCCTTGTGGCACCTTGTTAAAGTTATCAGGAGATATAACATTGATATGGTTGAGCAGGAAGCCCAATCAGTGGCATGACTTTCCCCATAGCCACCTATGTGTTTGTGAGTGCATACCAACTAGCGTATGTACTTCACCTTTTGGGTCTTCTCACTTGGAAGATCGCCATGAGTTATGTCACCCTAGAGTGAGTATGTGTTCTCTTTTTCTCACAAACAACCTAGATCTTATCCATAACTAGTTGGACAAACGATCGAAGCTTGATCCAATTCTCCCTTTTCTTCTCTTTCTTCTCGCTTGTGTTCCTTTGTTCTTATGTTTAGTTTGCCATGGGATCTTCATCTTGGGGGCTTGATCATCACTCCTGATAATTGTGATTCCATCTTGCTGACATAAGTGCATTTGGATCCTCCTCGATATGCATGGCTACTTTAGTGTTAGTTTGAAGCAAGTTCCTCCTCTCACTAAAATGGGGGCTAATTGTACTATAGAAAAATAGATCATTGAAATTTTCATGGTCTTTTAGGTCTTTCTCTTGTGATTTTTGACTTCTCTTGCTTTGATTTAATGTTGCAATGTAACTTCTACATTCACATTAGGTCCTAAATATTCAAATTATGATGTCTTGTGAAGGTGTTGTGAAGTGTTGTAACACATTTCTACACTTTTCTAGACTCTTTTAATTACAATTCACCTAAAAAACACCTTGTCCTCACTTTTCTAGACTCTTTTAATTACAATTCACCTAAAAAACACCTTTTCCTCACTTTTCAAGTCCTATTTTAAAGTGTTATAAAATCTTGTAACAAGATTTCACACTTTTCTAGGCTTGTCACTATTTACAGCTTTCTTGTGCTTTATTTGACCCCTTTATGCACTCATAAGACTTAGTTAAGTGTATTTTTTAATGTCAACCCAACAAATAACATTAAATGTGACTTAATTCCTGACACCTACTTACAAGCCCAAGGTGGGACCCATTCACCATGGGTGGCAAATGAGTCCCTCTTGGCTCAAAATTCAAAATAATTCAAATTTTCTTTTAGGTTTTTATTTAAAATAACCTTATGTTGGCCTGTGATGATGTATTATTGGGTTATTAGGGCATAAGTGTGTATAAATAAGTGTTTTTCTCCTCATTTTACATTTCCCAACCATCATGTTCACTTGCATTCATCAATTAGTATTCAAGCACTTTGCATCATTTAATCAAGCATTCATCAATCATTTTGGAGCAGCCATTGACATATCTTTAGATTTCTTCAACAATATTGTGGTTAGTTTAGGACATTTTCATGTTTTTAATTCATCATTCCTTGTTCATTTCATTTCTTTTATTTCATTAAGGGTTTCAATAGTAGGATTAAATGACCAAGGCAAATCCCTATACTCTAACCCTTAACCATTTTCCACCTTTTGCATGTGTGTTTTCAGACATTTGTATGTAGATTTGTCAATTAATTAGGTGTCAAAAGGTGGTCAACAAAGTGTTTCAAGTCAACTAAACCCTATTTCAAGCTTGGAGACAACCTACAGTCCATTTTCTATGGATTTGACTTCGTCAACCTGATAAGAAGACAAGTGAAAATTTGGAGCTACATAATTAACCTTTGATTTCACAGAATTTTGGAGGAGGATTGATTCACCATTAGTGGAAAATGAGTCCCACTTTAAGGCTAAAAAATTTTAATTTTTCAAATTCCAATTCCTGACAGTCAGAAACCTATTTCAAGAGATTTTACTAGTAGGAGGATTGATTCACCATTAGTGGTAAATGAGTCCCATTGGTCATCAATAGTGATTTTTCTAGCATTCCAAAATCTTCTCAAGTCTGCAATCTATTTCCAGGTGCACTCTAATCAACCTCTTTCAATTCTATTTTGCATTTGTTCATGTTTTAGTTCATTCTTGTATATCTCATTGTGTTTTCAAACATTGCATTTTATATTAGTTTTGCATTAATAATCAACCAATTACATCAATTATTTGCACTTAGATCATTACATTTAGTCATATTTACATCATACAATCCTCTATTTGAGTGAACCATTACAATTTTGATGTTTTATCTCTCTCCTTTTATGTGAAAGAACCTAAGAGTCCAAGACAAGTTCATAATGCATCAAAATTGTTGGTTCAACTTGAAATAAAGTCAGTAACTTTTTCATCATCTTTTTGCTTACATCTCATCAAATCAGCTAAAGTCATTTTAGGAGTCATATGCACTTTGAAATGGTGTATAAATGCCTCAACAAATTCATTGAATGAACAAATTTAGTCATTTGATAACGAGGAAAACCATTCTAAGGTGGTGTCTTTCAAGGACCTAGGGAAAAGCTTACCCAAGAGCTTGTCCTCAAGAACAAAGTCAGTATGTAGGGTAGTGTAATCAGAAACATGGTTAGAAGGATCTCCTTTCCCCCCATATTTCTGAAACCTAGGAATCTCTAGACCTTGTGGTATTGGTATCTCCAAGGGTAAGGGATTTCTTTTGACATAGTATGTAGGTTGGCCATTTTGATTTTGATTTATAGCGGAAATTTTCTTTTGAAGGTATGAAACATTTTACAAGATTTGATTTATGATGGTGTTATTGGTTGTGTTTTGAGATAGAGGTGAATATGATGGAGGTGTCTATGTGTTCGAGGGAGTAGTGAATGTAATTATTATGGGAGGTAAAGTGGTAGGAGATATCACATGTGATGCCACAAAGGTACTAGGATTGCTAGCGGAAATACCTAAGGTAGGAATGGCATTACTAGTAAGTTGCATCATTTTCATAACTTGAGGGTTGGTATAGGTAGGAATACATGCATGGGTGATCCCACAATATTGGTTTACAATTCCAGTGAGGAATGAAAATTACAAAAAATACTCCCATGAAAAAAAAATCTTTTTTGGTGTTTGTACAAACTAGGGTGTTCAAATGGACCCTAGTTCAAGTGAACCCTATTAAATGATGGGACCCACCTTTTTTTATTTTTTTTATAATGAATACAATGGAAAAATCAATAAAAGGGGGGTTCACTCGAACCAGGGTTCATTCCAACCCTAGTCCTAGTGAACTCCCAAGGGGGGTTTGCTCAAACCTAGGTCCATTCAAACCCCTCTTTTTCCCCTTTCCCCTCCTCTTCTACCAAATCTCTATAAAAAAAATTCCCTTTGAAGCTCAGGTTGAGGATGAAAATGGAGGAGACTTCATAGACCCAACTAGATGATGGTAGTCCTCAGAATGAGTTATCCATCAAATATAATATTAATATGTTTAGGTTTTATTATGTATTTGTTTTTTCGTTTGATTAAACATGATGTTTTCATCGAAAATCAAGCTCTCAGTTCTACACATATGCAAAAATAGCAGATTATCAAAATAAAATTATGAAAAATATGTTAGGGTAGGTATTGACATGCTTGATCTAGTAAAAAAAAAAATGAATTTTGATACATACAAAAAAATTATGTTGTATACGGTCTGCCTATGTCTGAATTGTAATTGGTTTGATGTCGAAACTTGATTAAGGAAAAAATATTCAATAAAAAAGTATGAAACTGAATGAACTAGTTAGATATCATAGTTATAAATCAAAATTCAAAAAAAATATAATTTTATCCTTCATAGAAAAAATTTATATTGTATATGGTGAGCATCACTCCTTAAAAATGGTCTTTACTAATAAAAACTAGTTTTTGAAGGAGATGGAAAAAGAAGTGCAATCTAATTCCAAAAATTTTGAAAAAAAATATATTTAGTTGATGTTGAAAGTTGATTAAGGAAAAAATATTCAATAAAAAAGTATGAAACTAAATGAACTAGTTAGATATCATAGTTATAAATCAAAATTCAAAAAAAATATAATTTTATCCTTCATAGAAAAAATTTATATTGTATATGGTGAGCATCACTCCTTAAAAATGGTCTTTACTAATAAAAACTAGTTTTTGAAGGAGATGGAAAAAGAAGTGCAATCTAATTCCAAAAATTTTGAAAAAAAAAATATTTAGGATCTATAGACAAAATGTCACAAATCAGTAGTTTGCATCATCTTCAAATTCCTCATAGTTTAGCCGCTATAGGTGCTCGAAAGTGAAGATTTAGTTAAAAAAAATCAGTTCAGTATCCAGTTTGGCCAAAAATTGTAAACCAATATTGTGGGATCACTCGAAAATGGTTGTGGAAGGAGTAATTTGAATTCCTCTTTGGCTTTGGACATTGTTCGAAGGTAAAGCACAACTAGTGTTTGAGGTAAGATGTTTTCCAAAAATTTGAACTATATTACACATAAGGTCAACTCCTCGTTCACTTTCAATCATGTTGTGTATGTTATCTATTGTGGGGATATCATTGGTTGAAATGTTTTTAGTACTCACTTGAAGTTGTAGGTTTGCTAAGTCTTCATGGATTTGAATTATGTTTTCTTTTGCAATACGAGCAACCATTGTTTTAACACTTGTCACACTACTTGAAGGCAAAGAGTTGTTAAGGGTATGATCCATACCTAGTGAACTAGTGTCAACACTAGTAGTGAAAGAGTTAGATAACCCAATATCCATGACGATTGTGCTATCATGGGATGACATTAGTCTCGAACTTCGTATCACTATAGTATTAGCAATAAGACACCAAGTTGTAAAGCTCATGCAAGGAGTAATCAATGAATGTAAGATAAATGTAATGAACACAAGATAAAAGCTATTCTCTAATTCTTATTCAAATGAAATTAAGCTAGATGAATTGAAATGAGTTGAACAAAAATTCTGTAAACTGAAATAGAAATGTAATAACTACAAATAGAAACACAAAAACATATTTTTTAATGCTATAAAATGCAGTTTAAAATCTGAAATGAAACTAAATCACCTAGAGGAGTGTAGGAGTCCCAGTTAGGGTTTTTCATGGATTCAACTGTTAATAAATAATCAACACAAAATACCTAGAAATCAAGAAAAACCACATATATTGGGACTAAATCGCCTGGAGTGGCGTATGAGTCCCAAATGATGGTTTTTGCACAAATTTTAGAAAATTTTGATTAAATGTTAGGTTTTCTTATTTGTATGAAGTCTAAAATAAGTGCAATTACAATTTTTAGATGAAATTTAATTATGCAAGATCCAAAAATGCAACCTATATGCACTTTCACTAATGCAAGATTCGGAAACCCTAATTGAAAATTAACTAATCCAAAACCTAATGAAAAGTTAATACAACCTAGACCTATGACTATGATGCACTTTAAATAAAAAAGAAAGGTGTTCTAAAGACTATATTCACCAAAATGAAACCTCTAAAATGGTTGTTATATGTTTTAGGGTACACAACAACCGATCTCCTACAAGTTTAACTCAAGGAGACCTTTAGAGATCTCGATCTTGTGATTGGATTAGGGTAAGAGATCTACAATAAGGTGTCTTAGGGTGTGATTAAATACTAAAGAGGGGTTCATGACCAAGCAAGGGCTTGGAAATACTCTAGTAACATGCAAGACCTAATGATAAAACCTAATGATATGCAAAAATTAACTATATGACCTAGATTATGAAAATGAAATGCAAAATAAAAGACTAAGAGAGTACAAAGGTGCACCTAGAAACTGAAGAGGCTTGAATGAGGGTCTGAAATCCTATAAATACTACTTTTTGATGCACACTGGGACTCATATGCTTGTAGGGGTGATTTAGTTCTAGTTTAGGGTTTCAGGCAAAAACCAGAATCTAGAACTATTGAATAAGAATCTACATAAAATAACTAAAAATAGTTATACTAGCTCATACACTAAAAGTGGTGATTTAGTTCAAGTATCAAGGTTACTTTAAAACTTTGATATCCTCTAATGACTTCTTGTAGCTTCCTTCCTGCCAAATCTCTGATTCTAAATCACTAAAATGCAACCTATAGGTGACTTTCTATGATCTTGCAAGCAGGAATAACATTAATAAACCCCCTTGTCAGCAAAGGTGTAAAATCCTGGTGAATCTTGGCTAAGTGCTATAATTTTCTTTGTGAATCTTTCCTTATATTTGAAAAAATTATTAATTTTCCTTGTGAATCTATGCGCATTATTAAACAAATTGTAAAATTTTGGTGAATCTTAGTGAATAATTGGTAAAAAAAATAATCATAGTGGTGAATATTAGCGAATAATCACTAAAAATATTAATTACAATGGTGAATCTCTCCTTTAAAAATTTACATAGTTGTTTGGTATAGTTCCCCCATATATAATTTTTTTATTGTAATATTGAAGTAGGAGCCTAGGGGCAGCAGCCATCAGTAGGGTCAAGGTGTAGTGCCCCTTGCGAGGGTCAAGGGGGAAAACCCCCTTGTGGGGGTTGAGGGGGTAATGCCCCCTCGCGGAGTCTAGGGATAGCGGCCCTGGTGCACTCCTATCACAATACATGTGGGGTTGAGGGGCAAAGCCCCTCACCACCAAGCATAAATTCACTATCAAAAATGTATTGGAGCACACACAGATTAAGTATTTTTTAAAATATCACTTTAAAAATAAGACTAAATGAAAAGTGAAATTGTTACCATTGATTAGCTTTTTAATTGGATAGGTACAAGTTGATTTTGTGACCTATAGGCACATTCCTTTTAAAAGGCTTGTTGAGGCCCATAATTTGTTTTGTGCCACATGATTAGATTTAATCATGTGGCCCAAAACAAATTTTGGGCCTCAGCAAGCCTTTTAAAAGGCACGTGCATATAGGTCACAAAATCAACTTGTAGCCATTCGATTAAAAAGCTGATCAATGATTCGATGACAATAAATAAAAACCCTATTCAAGGCTAAAATATCCCTAAAATTAAATGGTAATTTATTATTAGTGGTGATATTGCCCCAAAATTAATGGTAGGAATATGATATTACTGGTGAATATAATTAGTATTTGTAATTACAGTATAAATTACTAACGAATTAGTTCCAATGATGCATCATTTACATGGCGAATCAATTCGATTTATTAGTTTAAAAAATAATGCATAGGCAAATTAATTGAGATGAAATTAAATTTTTTTGAAAACCTGGCGATTCAGTGTCCTTTTTAGCTTGTACTATTTTCCATTTTTGGAGGCCAAAATTTTAATTATTCCCAATTGGAAAAGATTCACCACTAAAGTTTTCCCTACATGCAAGTAAGGTGACAACTTTGACAACTTAACAACTTTTCTCAAATCTTGCTCTTGAATGGATCTTCAACCTAAACCACCTAGATCTAGAAATCACATATCAAAGAGAGGGAAAAATGTTGTTTTGTTAGTGGATAGAGGTTTTCCTTGGTCAAACCCTATTTTGGTAATAAAACCTTGGAATGAAATGAAAAAGAAAGGAAGAATGATGAATGAACAAATATGCTATGTTGTAACTCACCAAACTCTTGAATAAGATGTTGAAAACATGTATGAAATGGCTAGCATGAATGTGGATCTTGACTCTTACTTGAATGTTATGGATCTTGACTGGAATACTTCTTTGAATCATGAAAACCTGCATCACAAATGTTAGCTCAAAAACAAACATGGTGCATGATGAATTTGACATGATGCTTGATACTTAAATAATTCTCCAAAATGCTTGATAATCACTCTTGAATGCTCTTTGTAAACCCTTGTAAGTGCTCTTGATCACAAATTTTCTATAAGAATGCTTTATCTACTTGCTAGATGAAAAGTGAGTGAAATAACCTTGTATTTATACTTGTTTATGCCAATTTTTTAGAAATTACAACACTACAAGCCAACATAAGATGTAGGAGAATAAAATCCTGACAAGATTTTAAATTTAAATTAGGTCTAAGCTAAGTAGGACTCATACACCAATTGGGGCGTATGAGTCTCATTAGGCTAAGCTTGGGATATTTTTTTCAAGAAATGCTTAGTTTTATGTGAAATCCATATCAAGGCCTCAAAACCTAGGTGGGACCCATATGCCCAAGATGGCGTATTTGTCCCAGATTACTAAATTTGGGTCATGTAGTCCAAAATCATTACTTCTCATTTTTCACTTGATATATGTCAAGATTATCCTTGGAAATATGCATTAATTAAGGCTTGTGGATGCAAAATAGGACCAAATAAAGCATAAAGAAGCCCATTTTTAGCAGGGAGGGCCCAAACAAGTGTGAAAATGTAAAGGGATACATTTTCCTACACTACAATAAGCAAGGCCAATGTACATTATTCTTCATCTCAATTATTATTCACTCATTGGTGAAAGAGCTTTGCTTCTCTCATATTTGTGAAGGTATATATTGCAGATTGTGCTCTTGGGAGGTGAATTTACATCAACAATTTTTAATTTAATAAATGAGAAAATGAAGTTTCTAATTTTAAGATGGTGGTAACTAGTGAGGTGAAAATTAAAAAAATATTTATTGAAAATCAATAATTAGCTCTTATCTAATTAAATAAAATGATATTTAATTAAATATATTAAATATGTAAAATAATAAATAATAATAGTTAGTTAATAAATTATAATTGATGATAAATTGTAAAAGATGAAAATAAAATGAAAATTAATGAATAGTTATTGTTATGATTAATAGATGATTAATTAATGATTAGTAAATTCTAATGTAAATGAATGATATGATGATAATATGAAAAAAATTAGGGCTTGATGATTAGAGAATAATTTTAGTGCCTACAATATGCATTGAACATTGAGTTCATTTAATTTCATCTATTTTATGACTATGCAATCTAGAAACTAGAAAATATTAAAAATAAGAAATAAAATGTTCAACTTGAGAATTAAAGAATTATCACTAATGTGGTTGTTATGTGTCCTTCCAAGAAGTTGAAAAGAACTAATAAATAAATATATCATGAAACTAAAACTATTTATTAAATTAGTATTGCTTGGTCCTAGTACTTTTCAAGATCATAGAACTTTGAATATATCTCAAAATTCAAATTCTTGCACTTAATGGAAGATCTCCCAACTTCAACATTATTGAAACAAACTCACATAAATAAATTCCACTCAATATATTTTTTTTAAATGTGATATAAAATACATACAATTCATTTTCTAAAAGAGAGAATTAGGTAAACCTTTTAAATTTTACTTAGAACTCTAATCTAAATCACTCAAACTTCTACCTAAATAATTATTAACTAGATAATCGGGGCATTGACCGAACCAATTCAACATTTACTAAGTAGACATGGATTATTCTTAAGCATCATCCATTTCCACAATCAAAGGTTAATTTATTCCTGTATCAATAGATCAAGTTTTTGTCACAATTTGATATGAATTGTATATAACACTACTATTGATTGTTTGGCCATTGAATTATAATTATTGAGTAGAATAATAGATACAAAAACTGAACTACCAGAAAAACTCCCGCTAATGCAAAAGACATAGTTACCAGTATCACTCAAAACCACTTGTTTAGTAATGTTTGGGCCATTGACCAAACCATTACAACATTTATTGAGTCAGCATGGGCTATTTTTAAACATCATCTAGTTCCATAATCAAAGGTCAGTTTTTCTGAATAAAAATAGAACAAATATTTGTAACATTTTTATATAAATGAAACATAAAAATACTATTGAATGTTTGACTATTGACCTAGAATATTTATATAAAATGATAAGAAATAAAACTTAAACTATTAAAAAAAACTCGTGCTAAAACAATAAGCACACTTATTAGTATCACTCCAAAACCACTTCTTCAGTAATATTCTTAATTCACCTTCATTTGGTCTTAAATCCGATGACTTTGGGATCCCATAGCACTTATGTTGCTATTGAAGTTAATAAGATGTTTTAGTAATTCAAAGAAATTTCAAACCTTTCAAACATAGGAAGAAGGAGACGTTCAACTATGAAAGAGCAATTGAAAATGACAACACGAGAATCTTTCTTTGCTTTGTCTAAAGGAACATTGATCATGCTTGAGGACATTGGTACCATCTAGGCTCATTTCATGGTAAAGTAACTTTTCTTTCTCACCCCATGGGATACGTTGCAGTCACTGAAACTATGTGCTCACAATCGTACGATAGACGTGGTTGATTTAGATACGTTATGTCAGAAAGAAGACGCGGGCCCAGTTTTGCAAACTAGGGAACTGGTGGAATTTTACCGTTTCCACAGCTTAAATCGCCTATGTCGGACTTAGAGAAAATCGGACGTTCAATATTGTACGAAATGAAGGGACCTTTGCATTTCGCATGCGGTCTGCCTAGCTATTTTGACTAGCCACCATGGAATTCCTTGGACCCGATAATATATGCCTTATAAAGCGTAGCGGGTTCGGTAGACGTCGTTTTCCAGTGACGTCACTAATTGTTTATTCGGTCGAGTTATGTCAGCTTGATGCATGTGCAATAAGCAATCGTGGCTCCCTTGACTTTTGGTGGCGGCTATGAAGACCAGACCACCAACTCTGGCGGGCGATATATACCGAGGGTAATACCTCAGCAACATTACAAAGTGAAGTCTTCGGTGGAGAAACAGAGATTGCACACCATGTCTTTATCGTCATCTCTAACAATGAATTCCGCCGAGTGCAAAGATGGAGAGGATCGGATTTTCAGGTCTCAAGCTCATGGCAAACGACAGGCAGAGCCTTCCAAAAGCGGGAAGAAGCGGTGCAGGGCATCCAGGGTCACCCCGACTATAGTGGTCACCACAGACGTTTCTACTTTCAGAGCCAAGGTACAGAAATTCACAGGAATGCAGTCTTTGTCTAATGACCATGGTAATGAAATGGCAGCAAATCCCACCGCTCCTGCGCCCTTGAAGCCCATGCCCAAACGCCCTCTTGACCAGATCTTCCCTGGTACTTCTAGTTATGACAATTACAATACTAGCAATTTCAGCCCCTCCACTAGTTTCAGTTTTCCTTCTATGGGCCACGCCCTGTCTTTGCCCAATTTTTCCTTCCAACCCCTCCTTCAGCAGCAGCCGCCGCCACAGCCCCCTCCTTTCTCACTGCATCCTTTCTTCAGCACCATTACTGCTAATATGCATAATACTCACTCTAATTAAAGCCCTGTGATCTCTTTATATGGAATGTGTTGTCCGTTGATATTGAGATTCTGGATGGGCCTTGGATCTCAAGTTTAACAAAGAGATCCATTTTCTTTGTAGATGAATTCTGATCTTAAGTATGCTATTTTTTTACATTGTGCTCGTTGCTTCGACTCAAAGTCCTACTGGAAGTAGTCCATAGGAACAAGAGCAACTATTCTGTAATGATATAGTCGTAAATGCAATGAATAGATCACATGTTTTTTGTGTCGGTAATGACTTTACATAGTTATTTCTGACCACCAATTCTGTCCTCTGGATCTATGGATACTGTTCAAACCCTAACTTATGTACCAATTATTTTGATTTCTCACACAAACAATGAAAGTCGGAATTTATGAAATAGATAAATGTTTCCTGTGCTTGATGTTATTAATTTATTAAACACTGTTTGCAACAGGGAAGTTTGATATGTTTTAAGTTATATTTCTTGTTCTTTTACTTGAGTAGAAGCCGGAAATAGTGCATATTTCTTTTAGAATATGTACGCTGTTTATGTATGTACTCCGCTAAACATAAACCACAAGAAATGTTCCTTTAAAAGATGTTTTCAGTAGCGCAGTTCCTCTCAGTGCAATTTATGGATGGAATTGTTGTCCCTGAATCTTAGTTGAATGCCCTCATATTATCCAGAAAACCTAATAAATAATAAAAGCAAGCGCAGTACACAAAAAATGGTTATGGTATCCAGGCAATTTATTATAAGTATAAACCCAATTGAACAATCTTACATTTGAATGGGTTTGTATGCCGATATCAGAATGCACATTTAACTGTATCTATTCATTAATGAAAAAAGAGAATATAATATTTTTTAGTTTTCGATTAATTAATGTTGGATAGGTATCGTCACACTTAGAAAGTGACTAGCCCCATATGTTGGATACCCAAATAAATTATATGTCTGTTAATCAACAGAAGCCTGCACAGTTAATTATAATTATATATTTATGTTTGCTTACATGTTTAAGTCTGTAATAGACTATCACAATGTAGACTTATTTTAAGTTATTCATAATATCTATTTTGAAATTAATTGTGTACATTTTTAATTGATAAGAAAAAAAGTTTTTCCGAACTGTTTGGAATGAATTTAGATTATCGCCTACACTAATCATTACATGCACTGGAAGTTCATAACATCTTAGATGTTTTCTTTAAGTCTATTACTTCTAGTTATCTTTATTATCATGACATTGGGAGGTAGTAGAGTATGAAAAATTGGTGTTTGAATTTTAAAATATTTTAATTCCAGTTTTTATATTGAAATTAATATTCGCAGAACTTAAACAGCCAGACATTGTCTCAACATAATTAAAGAACATTGCCCATAAAATATGGGCTGTTTACATTCTGCCATTAAGATTTCTGCTATCATACCATCTTCGTTTACCTGTTTTCATACTGTATTCCATTCACTATGTTCTAATACGGGTGTGCCCACCTCCTTCTACAATACTTTATCGAGAGAGGGAGAAAAATAAAAATACCGCTTTAATAAAAATGACTGTCAAGCAGCAGCAGTCTATGCCAAGAGCTGCAACTTCGGAGCAGGATTTTGGAGAGGGAATTCGAAGATGGATTTCAGTAGGGTTTTTGGATGGCTACGGCTGCAAGTTGTTGCTTGTACACCTAGTAAGGTTTTGGTTTATGCGAGAGTGAGGGAAGATGATAAGAAAGAATAAAGTCATGTATTTATAATTGTGTTTTATTTGTTGGGTATGACAACAATAAACTAGAAATAAAGCATAATCTTATTTTTAGAAAATATTTTATTTTATTTTTTAAATAAAACAATAAAAATAAAATAATAAAAACAAAGTAATGAAAATCAAATTATTTTTTTTAAGTTTGATATGGTGGCGGACGTGGACTTTCAACTGTGCATATTTAATCTCCCTTGCCATCATAGCATATCTACTCCACCAACAGCATTTATTTCTCACTTCTACTTTCTTTCTTCTATTCTCTTTGATGTATCTAGACTCCTCTAATTTTGGCATAATCTAGAAGCTTCTTCTGATGCTAGAAATTAAGCTCTATTTTGAAAATGCATTAGGTTTTATTACTTTATTTTTTTGGTGTGTGATGGATGTAACAAAGAGCACTGGCAGCTCTGTTTCAACAAGGCATTAATACAAATCTAAATCTGTTTTAACATTTTTCTCTTGTTTGTTGCAACTATTTACTCTTCCTCCTCTAACAAACTGGTATTAGAGCCAACTTCAAAGAAGAAAAGTTGTATTGCAACTGATAAGGAGAATTGCCTAAGAAGAAGCTACTAGCCCAGAATTAGGGCAGATGATGTTGTTGTTTAAATATTGAAGAGAACCTATCACTAAGGAGAAGTAAATCCCAAGTTAAGATGACATCACAAACATTGGAGGAGGTTTTTGCAATAAAAATATGTAGATCACAACTTTGTGTTATAAAATATTGTGGATAAGTATCATTGTCTTTTTTCAAAAGAAGTTTTATTGTAGAGTTCTATTCCAAGAAGCTGCAGCATAAAGGGAAGACAAGCCTAGCAAGGAGTCATTATTTTACAAATAGCCCAAAGTCTAAAGTTGAAGATAAAGTTTTTTTTTTTTTTTTTGAAAAATCATGGCACTTGAGCAATTGGAAGCATTTCACAACCCCATATTTCAATTTTTAATGGAAAAAATTATGACTTTTGGAGTATAAAAATGAAAACCCTATTTTTCTCCTAGGATGTTTGTGTTGGTGTAATTAAATATCTCATACCTTGTCCTAGGTCATAATTACACCTTAGTTAAGTTTACTTAGGGACCACATAGGAGGTTGTTGGAGAATCTCCACTTTTGGTGGACTTGACATCTCATCACCTCATCATTTCCACCTTTTGTGGACACATCATGTGATTATCTCTCCATCTTTGGTGGAGTGATAAGTTTTCCTTGTTGTCTCATGTCATAAGATTCTGACACTTGTCATAATCTTATACCCTTCTATGTTCTCACCTTGGCTATATAACCAAGGGGTCTTTCTCATTTGTAATGAATCATAATCAGTCATATCATATTAATGACATTGAATACAGTCTATTCTTGTCATAATCTTTCTCTCTCTTCTTGTGCTTTCTATTTGGTCCATAGATCTTGGGTGGCGTCCATAGCCAATTCTAACAGTCTGGGACTTGGTTGAGAATGGATTCCTTGAACCAGCAGACCAGCAAGCATATTAGGCTCTTTCACAGGCTGAGAAGGATTTGTTGAAAGAAAATAAGAAGGATGTTAAAGCATTATTTTTTATTCAACAGGAAATGGAAGAATCATTTTTTCAAAAGTAGCAGCTACCACAAGATCAAAATAGGCATGGGAAAATTTACAAATAGCTTACGAAGGCATAGGCAAGGTGAAAACAACAAAATTACAAATTCTTAAAAGGGATTTTGAGAACCTACAAATGAAGGATTTAGATTCAATAGATTCATTCTTCAATCATGCAATGACAATAGTAAATTAGATTAGATCCTATGGAGAAACTGTTGGGGATGAAAATATTGTAGAGAAAATACTTAAAAGCTTACCTATAAGTTTGATTTAGTTGTAGTAGCTATTGAGTAATCCAAAGATCTCACTTAGCTATTAGTAGATGAATTAATGGTATTAGTCTTAGCACATAAACAAAGATTAAATTGATTAGGGACATCATCATTTGAGAATCCATTCAAGACTCAACTTTCATTTGGCAAAACAAGAGGGAGATCAAATTATAGCAGAGGTAGAGAACATTTTACACCAAGAGGAGGAAGAGAAAATACATAATTTGAAAGTAGAAGACCAACATCAAGCTCACATAATCATTCTACACCAACAAGAGGAAGAGGCGATAGCCATTCACACAACCATCATCAAGGAGAAAGGTATGATAAATCCAATATCCAATGCCATTATTGTAATAAATTTGGGCATTTTGCATTTGAATGTAGAAAAAGGCAATATATGATATGAATAAACAAAAGGAACACTTTACAAATGAAAACAAACCCAACAAGTTAGTGAACAAAACACCATATTGATAACAGGCAATGTAGCACAAGAGAGCTCTAAAGAAGTATGGTTCCTAGATAGTGGATGTAGCACCGATATGAGTAGGAGTAAGGAGATATTTGCAACAATGGGTGATTTGATAAAATCAGAAGTAAAATTGGGGAATGGTCATTGAGTATCAATCATTGGAAAAGGGTCAATTAATATAAGAACTAAGCAAGGTGAGGAGAAGCATATCTCTTATGTATACTATGTTCCTGGATTGCAACACAATCACATAAGCATTATACAATTAGTGCAAAAAGGATATAGAATATACTTTGAAAATGGTGAATGTTTGATTCTAGACAAGAAACCAACCAATAGGCTGATTGCAAAAGTTGAAATGACAGAAAATAAGATGTTCCCATGTAGAATCCAAATTGAACTATTCTTAGGGCCACAAGGATTCTAAAAGGTTGTTGAATTAACTTTCAAACTTTCATATAAAAATGAATATTGGCTATGGAATTTAAGTCTTGGGCATTTAAACTTCAAAGGGATACAACTATTATATAAGAAAAGAATGGAATATGGATTGCCACCAATAGAGCCACTTAAGACGACATGTGAGAGTTGCATATTGGCAAAGCCACATAGAAAAAAATTTCCAGTTGGGGAGTCTTATAGGGAAAAGCATCTGCTTGAGATAGTGCATTCAAATCTTTGTGGACTGATACAAACACCACCCATAAGAGGAAGACTTTATTTCTTGACATTTATTAATGATTTTAGTAGGAAAGTATGGGTTTAATTCTTAAAATAAAAATCAGATGTATTTTCTAGTTTTTAAGAGTTCAAGGAAAAAGTTGAGAAAGAAAGTGGACGTTATATCAGAACATTGAGAACTGATCAAGGTGGTGAGTATATACCAAATGATTTTAAGAATTTTTGGAAAGAAAATGGCATAAGGAAACAATTTACAGCAAGGTATACTCCTGAACAAAATGGAGTATCTAAGAGAAAGAATAAAATAATTATGGAAATGGCACAAAGTATGATAAAATAAAAACACCTACCAAATGAGTATTGGGATAAAGTGGTTGCATGTTTGATGTACATTTTAAATAGATTCCCAACAAAATTAGTGATAAACAAAACACCAAAAGAAGCTTGGAGAAAAATGAAGCATAATATAGCACTTTGAGAGTCTTTGGATGTGTGGCATACTCACTGATACCTCAAGAGTTGAGAAAGAAAATAGATGATAGAGGAGAGAAGTGTGTATTTGTGGGATATAGTGAAAAATCCAAGGCATATAAGCTATACAATCCTATCACAAAGAAGGTAATAATAAGTAGAGATGTTGAGTTTTCTGAAGAAGAAGCATGGGATGGTAACATCGACAAAACAACTACAATTGCTGCTAGTGTTCCACAAGAGAATGAAGAGAATGAAACTCAAGTTGTGAATCCTACTACACAAGTAAATGTTCCTACAATTCCTTCTAAGGCACTTACAACTCCAAATCTAACTACTCTAGCAAGTAATAATAATAATGATTCTTCTAATCTAACACTTGCATCACTAAGATCAAGGTCTATAAACACTTCAGAGAAGACATGTAGTCTAAAGAGAGATTTATGATGAAATACAAGAGGCTGAATATGATGATTTATGCTCTAATTTTGTATTTTTCACACAAGTTGATCTAATTTATTTTGAGGATGCCATTAAAGATGACAATTGGATTGCATCAATGGATGAATAAATTTAGTCAATTGAAAAAAAACAAACTTGGGATCTATTATAGCTTCCTAAAGGAAAGGATGTGATTGGAGTTAAATGTGTTTACAAGATAAAGTATAATGATAATGGAATTGTAGAGAAACATAAGGAAAGACTGGTAGCTAAAGGTTTCACAAAATAGTTGAGCATAGAATACAATGAAACATTCGCATCTGTGGCAAGATTGGATACCATTAGAGTGGGCTTATCTAGAGCAGCTCAAACCATTTGGAAAGTTTACCAAATGGATGTTAAATCAGCATTCTTGAATGACATTTTAGAAGAAGTGTATATAAAAAAACCACCCAATTGTGAATTTTTGGGAGAATATCATAAGGTATACAAACTAAAAAAGGAACTATATGGTTTGAAGCAAGATCCTAGAGCTTGGTACAATAGGATAGACTCTTATTTTGTGAATAATGGGTTTAGCAAGTGTGAAAATGAACCAAATTTGTATGTCAAAGTGAATGATGAAGGAGAAATCTTGACTATTTGTATGTAGATGATTTGATATTCACAGGTAACATGTCAATTAATTCATTTAAGGCAGCCATGGAAAGAGAATTTGATATGACCGATTTGGGGCTCATGAGATATTTCCTTGGGATAGAGGTAAATAAAAATGATCAAGGAATTTTTACATGTCAAAGTAAATATGTTAATGATTTTTTGAAGAGATTTAAGATGATAAATGTGAATTCATCTCTACACCCATTGCATTGGGCTTAAAACTTAGCAAGGATGACAAAATTCCTAGTGTTGATGCAACCTTATTCAAAAGATTAATTGGAAGCCTCATGTATCTAAATGCCACAAGACCATATATCATGTATGGGGTTAGTCTCATTTCTAGATTCATGGGAAAACCAAAGGAATCACATTAGAAAGCTGGAAACATAGTTATAACGTATATAGCTAAAAAAAAGAACTTTGGGATTTTGTATACATCTTTAGATAGTTACAAGTTCATTGGATATATGAATAGTGACTAGGGAGGTAGCATGGATGTTTGAAAAATCACTTCAAGGTATATATTTCATCTAGGACTAGGTGCTATCTCTTAGGCATCAAAGAAACAAGTTCCAATTGTGACAATCTCATCAGCTGAAGTGAAATATGTTGTAGTCACGTTAGTAGCTTGTTAAGTAGTATGGATGAGAAGAGTACATCCAGACTTGAGGCATCCACAAGAAGAACTTATGGAAATCTATTGTGATAATAATTCACCAATTGCTTTATCTCAAAATCATGTATTTCATAAACAGAGCAAGCATATTGATACAAGATATCATTTTATTCAAGAATTGGTGAAGAATGGTGGCATATATCTTGAGTTTTGTAGGTCCAACAAACAACTAGCAGACATCTTCACAAAGTTGCTTGCAAAGAACATTTTGAGCATCTCTAGGAAGGAATTGGAATTGCAGACATACATGGAAGTGAAGATTAAGGGGAAATGTTGGCAGACGTGGACTTCCAACTATGCATATTTAATCTCCCCTGCCATCATAACACATCTACTCCACCAACCACACTTATTCTCACTTCTACTTTCTTTCTTTTATTCTATTCAATGTATATAAACTCTTCTAATTTTGGCATAATATAGAAGCTTCTTTTGATGCTCGAAATTAAGCTCTGTTTTGAAAATGTATTAGGTTTTGTTACTCTACTTTTTTGGTGTGTGATGAATGTAACAAAGTGTACTAGTAGCTCTATTTTAGAAAGTCATTAATATAATTTCTCCTCAATAGAATGGCTTTATGCTTGGAAGATGAATTCTTGACTCTATTGTCCATGCTCATGAGAATGTTCATTCCCTCTCGGTCTCTAAATCGGAAGGTTTTCTTCTTAAGCTTGACATTTCAAAGGCTTATGATAGCATGGAATGGAACTTTTTGTTTAAGATCTTAAAGTCTTTTGGCTTCAATGAAAGGGTTTTGCAGCTTATTGAACAACTCATCACTTCGGCTTCTGTGGCAGTTCTTATTAATGGATCCCCTTCCACTTTCTTTTGTAGTTCTAGAGGGTTAAGATAGGGAGATCCCATTTCTCCTATCCTCTTCATGATTATGGCTAAGGATTTTGGTAGGAATATGAGTAAATTGGTTGCTTAAAGAGCTATTATGGGGCTCAAACCGTCATCAAACAATTTGATATGCTCTCATCAACAGTTTGTGGATGACACTTTGCTAATGGGAAGGTTTGCTGTCTTGGAAGCTAAAGAGATGAAAAAACTTTTGGATACCTATGGTAGAGCTTATGGTCAGGTTATAAATAAGCAAAAAAGCTCACTATACTTCTTTAACACACCTTTGCATAGACAAAGAAAGATAGCTAGAATCCTTGGTTGCAAGATTGAATCCCTTCCTACTACTTATCTGGGATTACCTCTTTGTTTAAAACCCCTGAGTACTTTTTGGATCTCTCTGGTTGATAGGTTTGGGAAAAAACTCTCTGGCTAGAAAGGAGCTCACCTAAGCCAAGCCAGAAAACTTCAGCTTCTTAAAGCTTCTCTGCAAAATCTCCCTATCTATGCTCTCAGTCTGTTTAAAATCCCATCCAAATATGCTGAAACCATTGAGAAGATCCAAAAGAGATTCCTTTGGTCTGGAGTCGAAGAAAGAAAAAGAATGCCCCTTGTGGGATGGGATTTGGTTTGCAGATCTAAAAAGGATGGAGGTCTTGGGCTAAGAAAAATCATACTGCTAAACAAGTCGCTCCTAGCTAACAGATATGGAGACTTTTTTTTTCCTCTGGAGAATGGAGTGAAATAATTAAAAGCAAGTATCTGCAGAATAAAAATTCCCTCAAAGATCTTATTGAGAATCCCAACCTTCTGAAAGGATCAAGTTGCTGGAACTATAGGATTGATGGGATAAAGGTGGTGAAAATGGGATTGAAATTGCAGGTTCGCAAGGGTAACTAGGTTAGATTCTAGGATGATTGCTGGTTGTGTAATGAACCTCTGTCTCAGGATGGGAATCTCAGTAGATGAGCTGAGTTTTGCAAAGATACTTTTGGCCTTTTTGTTAAAGACTACTGGCGGGATGGTATGTGGATCAATATTCCATTGATAAACCCTATGATAGTTTCTGTTTACTCTTCATTGAATGCTGTTAGACTTTGCTTTAATCAGGAGGATAGTCTTATCTAGAAGTATGAGCCTTCTGGGTGCTTTTCTATCTCATCTGCCTTTTCCAGGATTACAAATGCTCTTAACCCTCCCCCTCTGTAGTCGCAAGCCTAGACTAAGCATCTCTTGCCTAAGGTTAACATTTTTTTCTGGTCTTTGTTGCAAAATAAAATTATAACTATGGATAATCTTAGCAAAAGAGGATTTCTGCTTCCCAAAAGATGCTACCTATATAAAAACAACGATGAATCGGTTAACCACCTCTTTATCAACTATCCTTTCTCCTCCTCGGTTTGGGATAAGCTTATGAAATGCTGACATTTTTCCTGGGTCCCCCCGGAGTTGGTTGAGGATTTTTTTGTTCAATGGAAAGCCCCTTCTTTCAACCCCTTTATTAAAAAATTGTGGGCCTTTTCGTTCCCCCATATGACTTGGGGAATTTGGAAAGAGAGAAACAACCAAATTTTGAAGGATTAGGAGTCTTCGGTGGAAATTGTGTTTGAGAGAATTCTTAGGATGATCAAAGAAAACTTCTCTATTGTTCCCTTCAGGGAAGACAAGGTTGATACTATGGTTTGTTCTCCTTTCAATAGTCTGATTGCCAGGGAATGGAGAATTAAATGGGATATTACCAATGCTCCTAATACTACCAAAAAATCCAGGGATGGAGTTTGTTGGAGTTTTCCTATGGAAGGTTAGGCCAAAGCCAACTTTGATGGTGCGGCCAAAGGAAACCTGTGGAAGGCTAGGTGTGGTGGGGTCCTAAGGGATTTGGCAGGTAATTTTATGGGAGTTGTTGCTACTCCTCTGGGGGTCCAAACCAATCACGTGGTGGAAGCGGTGGGGTCTTATTACATAATCAACCTGGTTGTGTGAATTAAATGCAAAAATATTTGGCTTGAAGGTGACTCAAAAAATATAATTGATAGCCTTTGTGGTAGGTCCCAGCCTGCATGGTCGATTAAAAATTGGATAGAAGATGCTAAGGTTTTACTTAGTAAGTTTGATAGAATAAAAATAACCCATGCTTACCATGAGGCGAACGCAGTTGCAATTTTTTTTGCCAATGAAGGAGTTAAGAGTGACAAAATCCTCATGTGGCACAAAAAGACTGACCTTCACTTTGATGTTCAAGCCTTATTGGAGCTCAACACGGTGAATGGAAAAGAGGTGGTGTTTTGTAATAATGAGGAAGGTACGAATCATGAATAATAAAATTAGAAGATATAATGGGACCGAAAGGATCCAGCAGATAAATTATTTACTTTGGCACACTTTGTGGGTCTTACGAAGCAAAGGAACTATCTAGAATAGGTTTTTTGTCTACAAGAGTATTCAAACTAAGATATCAAAAATGGGTGGGGAACGGAAGAGGGTTGAGCCTACTAGCTACGAGTCACACACCAAGAATGCCAAAGTGTGGAGTAAAATAAGAAGGGGTGGCTTACTTCCATTCATTGAGAAACTCCATGGCCCTAAGGAGGAGATTATAGATTTCTTTGAGAAGAATTGGAATAATGGGGAGGTTCTCCTCTTTGGGAGAAAAGTTCAGATTGATGAAGCCTTGATAGCAGAGGTGACTGGCATTCTGATGGAAGAGCATAAATTTTTTAGAGACAGGAAATTCTCTGACGAAGCTATGGTGAGGTTTCCTAAATCTGAGATGGAGAAGCAGAAACTTGTCAAGATGATGAATAGTTACTATGAAGTGCACACTATAAAAGCTTTATGGAGAAAAGTACTTAAGGTTATCATGGAGTACATCACTCTTGACGCCTGCTTCACTAGGGTTTATGGATACCACTGTGTGCTGCTCAATCACTTCTAGCATAAGGTGCATGTCTCTATCCCCTTCTTCTTGCTCTGCTCCCTGAGAAATAGCTTTTCTGATCAAAGTAGAAGCCCTAAAAGATACCTGATTCATCACACGAGTCTTTTAAGGCTCATTTATGAGCACTTTCAGAATATGCCTGCCCTTCCTAACCCTATAGCTCCTTTGGAGCTTGATGAAGATGATACTGAGCCTAGCATTTCTGATTCTAAAGTTTCCCCTGACTGTGTCAAGAGCTCTTTGCCTCCTCTACCCCCCTTCTACCTCTGGCTGTTCCCCCCAGCCTTTTGGTACCTGCTCTATTCCTGCCTCTGGCCGCACTAACCCTAATGCCAAAGGAGTGGGCTCTAGCTCTCCGGTTAATAAGCTTGTCTCCTACCCTGCTGACTCCCTTGTTGCTTCTGCTAAAGCGGTCAGGATTAGTCTTGATAACCCCCACGTCCCTTAGAATATTCAACAGGAGAATTATAGCCCTCCTAGAGGTGCAGAGTTGGTGATTTTTGGGGTTAATTCTAAAAGTGACCCCCCTTTTGACTTTGTTGGAAACACCAAGAGTTGTTCTTTGGACCAATTGAATTCTGCCAAATGGTTATTTCATGAAATAAGTGAGCTGAAATCTAAAAATATGGCTCTTCATAGTAATCTGGGGGAAATTGAAGCCAAATTTGCAAGGCTAATTCAGCTCGAAGCAGAGAAAAATACCAATGTGAAGGATAACACACAAAAGGACAACACAGTTGAAAATGATATTGAAAAAATTAAAGGAACCATGAAAAAAATTGCTGATCAAAACTGTAGAATTGCTAGACATAACTTTGTCATCATCAAAGCCATGTCTGAGAGACTGGAGAAAATCCAGAAGAGAGCTCTGATTGTCGACCTTGATCAGGAGAAAGACCAGGATGAGGAAGCAGAGATCTCTAAATGAACCAGATCAAGCACGAAAAGAAAAACCCTAACCACCCCAAATATGACTTAGATCTTTATGGAGGGGGTTCAGGATATGGTGGACCTGGAAGAGGTTGTGGACGAGCTTCTGAATTCTATGAATTAGTTGTGGTTGGGCCCAGCTTTGTCTGTATGCTGGCCGTTTTATGGTTTTTTAGCGACTTTTTGTGGCTGTCTGCTTAAACTAGTTTTTATCTTTTCGGCAGTCTTTTTGTTTTTCAGACCTCTGTTTTGGTCTTTTCTTATAATGTTACTCTGCGGTTTCGGGTCCCTGTAAAACCCGTTTATCCCCCTTTTATGAAAAACATTTTTCTCTTGTTTGTTGTAACTGTTTACTCTTCCTCCTCTAACATGACATAGGTTGAAGATATTATATATATCTTGTTTTCTTGAAGGCTAAATCATGATAATGAACTGTAATTGAAGAGCAATAGTTGTATGAAGATTATAATCATCTGCTTTAAGCAATAAGAATACTGATACTTTGCCTCCTGGATGTTTACTTGGCATATTCTCAAGCTTTTGCCATGTAAATCTATGTCTTGGCAATTATTCTATGATTCCATTTAATTTTCTTTTGCATTTCTTTTCAACTAATTTGTGTTGCAATATTATTGAAGGTTGTGGGTTTTATGTTTTTGTTTCCACAGCAAGTGGTATCAGATCAATTATTTTTGTAGTCTTTATTAGGATTTGGTGTCTATTTTGTAGCATCTAATGGAAAAAGTTTGGAATGCAAGGTTCAAGGTGGAAAAATTCAATGAGAAGAATAATTTTGAGCTATGGAATCTCAACATGCATGATTTTTTAATTTAGTGCATGAAGGATTGTACAAAAGCATTAGTATGGAAGTCAAAGAAATCTAAAAATATGACTGATGAAGATTGGGAGGATTTATATACAAGAGCTCTTAGCAAAATTTAGTTGTTCTTAGCAGATGATATTCTTTTCAATATTGTTGGAGAGAAAACATAATCAGGCTTATGGAGTAAACTGGAAAGTCTTATATGATAAAATCCTTGAAAAAATGGATCTACTTGAAGAGGCAATTGTATAGTTTTTGAATGAAAGAAGGTATGAAGATTTAAATTCATTTAAATATTTTTCGTACTCTTATATGTCAATTATCTAGTATGGGTGTAAAATCCAAAGATGAAGACAAGGAAGTTACATTATTTTGTTCATAGCTCAAATCCTAGAATCACTTAGTCAATTCTATTAGCTTTAGCACAACTAAAACTCTTGAAATTGATTATTTTGTGGGAGTTTTATTGTTTGAAGAGGTGTGAAGAATATATAACATAGAAACCTACAAATTAGAAGCAATGGTGGTTAGGGGTCGATTCATAGAAAAAGGGGAAGATTCGAGAGCTACATTGATATCTAAGTCAAAATGCAAAAAGGGTAAGGGAAAATGTTGGTGTTGCAATAAATCAATACATCTCAAGAAATATTGTTGGAAGAGGAAAGAAGACAATGATGACTCCAAAAAGGAAACAAATCTAGTTGAGACAAGTTAAAGTATGCCTTATAAAGTTTTTTTTTGTAATTCCTTATAGTATCATAAAGAATGGTTATTAGATTATGATACTTCTAATCACACGTTTCCACATAAGAATTAGTTTTCTTCTTACTAGGCTATTGATGGTAGTGTTGTTCTTATGAGAAATAATGTCTCTTGTAAGACTGTTGGGATTGGGATTATTAAGATTAAAATGTTTGATGGTATTGTGAGGACATTAATAAAGGTAAGACATGTGCCAGAACTCAAAATTAATTCAATTTCCTTGGGAATTTTGGATTTTTGAGGTTATAAATTTACTAGTCAAGGTGGATCAATGAAAGTGTCTAAGGGAATTTTGGTGGTCATGAAGGCTGTAAATATTAGAAACCTTTACAAGCTAGAAGGGAGTATTGTCATAGATGAAACACCAATGGTGTTAGAAACCAAGATCAAACATGCAAACCAAAAAACCTTCCACAAAAGAGAAAATATGAAAAAAAAAGCTATTGCAAAAATATGTGCAAATAATATTATTCAAGAATTTATAATTACATTAAATGATTTTCTTTATAAGAGAAAAGTATGCATAACCCTAATCTTATCTTCAGCAACAAGATAGCTCAACAAGATAAGGATGAGAATAATTAACCTAGGAATTAAAATATTACCTAAGTAAAGTTATGCAAGTGTAATTAAATATTAATTACACTAACACGCCCCCATAAGTGCTACTTAGGGAGACTAAAAAAGCATGCACCTAAAACTAAGATGAATGCAAGAAAGCATGAATGGGTCCCGATAATAAGGTCTGATCAGGTACCCATGTAAAAATGCAATAAGGAGGTAGAGAAGGAAAACCCAGAGGGACAAAACCCCCCTATAATGAGATGATTGCTGCAAAGAAGCACTGGAAGAACACTATGGAGTAATACTGGAACCAAAATCTGGCAAGCAAGGAAAGATACTTCTATCTACAAGAAACCAAAGCGGAATCATAATAATGCAACAATAGACCCGATGCCATGGAACAATGGAAAACTTACAAACTAGAACAACCCTAGAATCCATAAAGCAACAATAGATGAGATGATGACATAATCTAGAAACTATGTATCTCGATGCCAATACCAAACTGAGACTAAAACACTTCCATGGGAACAAGAACCATAAAGAATCTAGAACTAACCATAAAATGGCCCTCAAACTGAGATGGATCGAACTAATGTGGATCAATAACCATAAACTATCAATTTGAAGTGTGAAACGATGTGAATCTAGTATGTGTCAAGCTAAGACAAGATGTGGCCAAAAGAAACTAAGAAACTAGATATAACCCATGCAAGTCGTCATCAATAACAAGATAGAGATCAAAGTGCATGCACACTCTAAATAAATTATTATGCAAGAAACCCCCCTTATGGAACTTTATCTCAGTTCATTTATACAATAACCCAATGATTGTAAAAGGAGATAATGCTAAATATGCATAAATAAAAAATAAAAAATAGACTTTATATCTATGTAGAGGACTGAACCAACTTTCCAATGCCGCAAGAATGGCGAAAAAATGATAAGTGAGTCAAAAGATATGTCTCCCGGAGTGAAAACAGAAACATTTGACTTCCAAGGCTGAAAAAGACATCAAAATATAAAAACCAAAAAATCATAGCTAAACCATTGTGAAGATCTCAGAACCAGATTTCCAATGATATCTCGTTTGCAAAAAAATGATGCCATATGCAAAAGTTATGGCTGATTCTGTGAAAGTGCTTTGATTCTGCCCAATATGCCCTTCTACAACCCTTAGGGGCTAAAAAATTAAAGCCCCTAGTTGCTTGGGCGAACTAGGGAGCTGCCATTTTGGACCTATAGTGGATCCCTTAGTCAGCAATGTGACTGGGATGGGGTCTTAAGAACTCGGCAGAGGCTGGGTCGGGAGCTCCTAGTCTCAATAAGACCAGCAGCTGAGTGTGAGAGCCCACAAGGGCTAGACAGGTAGTCGGCGGCGCTCAGAGGTGGAACCACCGGTGACGATGGTGGAAGGGAGGCTGAGTCTGGTGGTAGTGGTCTAGTGATGGCCGTTGGGTGGCAGAAGCTATTTAAATTGGAAGTGCCAGACTATAATCAAATTTTTTATTTTTTTTTAATATTTGAGCCTCGAAAAATGTACCTGGGGTTGTATGGCCCTCAGACAATATTTTTTTCCTCCCCAATCGATTGTGTCCAGAATGGACAAATTTTAGATGAAAATAGGGGTGTTTGGGCACTGCGAATCCAATGGAGAGGTCCATTTGAGCCCAATGTGCTTCAAAAATTAGGCAACCCCCATATCTCTTAGAAAAATCGGCGAACTTGAAACCCTCATAGATTTCTTCAACAATGAGAAAAATTAGTGAAATAAAAATCAATCCTGATTTTTTCTAGTGCTCTGAATCCAATGGAAAACCTCAATCTGATCCAAGACGCTGCATCAATATGCTCAAAGAATGAAACCCTCAAGGAATCTTGAACAAACTTTGCACTGAAAATCTCCAAAAAAGCTAAGAAGGGGTTGGAAATCAAAGCTCTAATACCATGTTAGAAACCAATATTAGACATGCAAACCAAAAAGCCTTCCACAAAAGAGAAAATCTAAAAAAGAAAAGCTATTGCATAAAGATGTGCAAATAATATTATTCAGGAATTTATAATTACATGAGATGATTTTTTTTATAAAAAGAAAAGTATGCATAACCCTAATCTTATTTTGAGCAACAAGATAGCTCAACAAGATAAGGATGAGAATAATTAACCTAGGAATTAAAATATTATCTAAGTAAAATTATGCAAATGTAATTAAATATTAATTACACTAACAAATGGTATCTAAGGAAACAAATGAATCTACTCATTTATGACATCAACAACTTGGTCATATGAGTGAGAAATGGTTGAAGGTACTTTTGAGCCATAATTTACTTCCAAATCTAAAATATTTGAATTTGAATTTCTATAAGAAGTGTATTGATGAAAAGTAATTTAGAGAAGTTTAAAGCAAGCAGTCATACAAGTAAGGGTATTTTAGATTATATTCATTTAGATTTTTGGGAATCTTCCCCTACAGTTTCTTTTTGAGGATTGTCATATTTTATAATATTTATAGATGATTATGCTACAAAGGTGTGGGTCTATATTCTTAAAAGCAAAGCCGATGTATCTAGTGTATTTAAGCAGTATAGAGTTTTGGTTGAAAAAAAACTAGAAGATCAATCAAGTGTTTAAGAATAGATAATGGAAGTGAGTTCACATCTTTGGAATTTGAAAAATATTGTAAGGAAGTTGGGATTGAAAGGCATAAAACCAATATTTACACTCCCCAGCAAAATGGTTTTTTTGAATGCATGAATATGACTCTTCTAAAGAGAGCAAGGAGCATGCTCAATAATACAAATTTACAACAAGAGTTGTAGGAAGAATCAATCATTATAACTTTTTATTTGGTAAATTTGTGACCATCAGTTGCAATAGATTATAAGATTCCTGAAGAGGTATGGACAGTTCATTCTTGTGATTATTCAAATTTAAAAAATTTCCTAGGTGGCATTTTAGAAACTAGTATTTACTGGGATCATATCTCATTAGTACCTACATATAGTTATCTAGGCATTTAATATTATGCATTAGTCATTTAATGATTGTAACCAATGTGGTTATCCAACTACCTCTATCCTTGCCTATATATTTTGATTTTGATTATATGCTTATACCTACATATTCAATTCAAGACATTTCATAGTAGTACATGATTATTTTGTATTGGAATCAGTTAGATGCACCTTTTGATATAGTTATATTATGATTATGTTCTAATGGACTATATGGTTGTATGTTTTGATTATGTACATGCATGATTAGATGAGTATTTATGATTATTCACATGTAGATTAGGATTAGTAATTGATGATTATGCTTTATACCCCATTTGGGAATCTTTATGTGCTTTGGCGATTATATGTATATGGATAGGTACGTGCTTAACATTAGTTGAGTGGATACAAGTATAGGGAATTTTTCCACTTGGTTTCACAAGGCTACTTTATTCTCTAGTGGTGGTTATATGGGATACGCTATATTTGTCAATTTGTTAGCCTTAATTGCCATACTCAATTCGAGTATGATTTTCCTATTATTTAACCATGTTGGTCAGATTCGATATGATTCCAAGTTCCATAGCCTTATTCTAAAATCCCAATGAAGTTTGTGTGTTCAAATAATGAAATTTCAATTTCTCACAAAATTAGTTCATTTTTTGTGTTTAAATGGATTTCAAGGTCAAATCATGTATTAAAGATGTTTTGGAAATGAATTGGGTGAATAAATTGCATTATGGGAATAGTTTAAGGAATTGAACTAATGAATGAGGAAAATGATTTTTTTTAGTAATATTTTAATTGTGTTTAAAAATTGGGTAAAAAAGGTAAAGGGATTTCATTTTTAATATGTTATTTGTGAGAGCAAAAATAGTGAAGAAAAAACATTTTTTTGATCATTTTAAAGACTTTCTTGTTGGAAATGCATTTCTCATTGAAATTTGACAAGGTCACATTCAATGGAACATGAATTCAGAGGGTATCATTTGAGTTGATTTTGACAGCCTCTCATTTGGTGTTTTTGATGCACTTGTCATTTGAAATTTGGAGGAAGTGTGAGGTATTTTTATTGTTTTTAATTAATTTAGGTATTTCCTTTGAAATTTAATGTTAGGAAATGCATTGAGGAGGTGTTTCAACCTCCCATATCTTTTTATGTAGCATTTCAAGTTGTAGAGGTAATTGATTTAATTAAATTTTGAGAATACACACATATGTAGGGTTACCATGCCCATTCTTTCTTAGAATGAAGAAAATGTTAAAATTATAATTTAGAAAGGGTGTTGGGCATGATTATAACCAAATGGTATTCTAATATTTTTTATGTTTGAATTTTGAAAATTTGATGAAATTTTCATGGTGGAATTGGGTAAAATTCTGATTTTTGCATTGTTGAGAAATGAGACAATTTGAATGTTTGATATGAAATTGAATGAAAATGAATATTTGAAATGATGGAACATTGGGAAATGTGAAAACATGCATTATGCGAAACTATCATTGAATTTGAAAAGTTTAAATTTTGCATTGGTTTTTGTGCCACACTCATTGGAGGGTGTGATGAGCTTAAGGTTTAAATGTTAGAGAGAGTGATAGGAGTGGATCTCAATGTGAACGACCCAAAGTGATGCGTAGCCAATCACGGTGTGGGGAGTTACTTAATGTAAAGTGAAAACTTAATGAAGTTGGGGTAATAAACTAATAAGATAATGGTATCCCTCTCATGCTTTGAGTGCTCATGATTTAGGCTAAGCATGATTGAGAAAGACAAGTTGCTCAAAGAGCATAAGACTTGTAAGGTCCAGTATTCTTGTCTATACAAGAGAGTACTTGGTTCCACACTGAGCCCCACGTGAGTGTCCGCAATGACACTCCCTCTCTTGCTCTCTATGATTTGACCCTACTTCCTCTAGGAAAATTGACCGCCAGCAATTCACCGACCGAAAATTCATCATCAACAATTCACCACGGGTAAATTCACTGCCACCACCAATTCACCATCACGGAAAATTAACCGCCAAAAATTCATGGAATTGTCATGACAATGAATTTTCCCATGGTGAATTGTTGGCGGTGAATTTTCCTTCGATGAATTGCTGGTAGTGAATTTGCCGTATGCTGAGTAGATTTGAGTAGTACCCAAAGAGATATTGAGTATTTGTGCATTATTGATATTGGTATTATTGCATCATTGTATACATTATATTATGTGTGTCTTGTGTGTGTGGATATCCTACTTCCCCCTTATGTCTTGGCGGCTATGACGACCAGACCACCATGTGTGACGGGTGATATATAGGGAAGGGTAATACGTCTGCAACATTACAAAAGTGAAGTCTGCGGTGGAAAAACAGAGATTACACACCATGTCTTTATCATCATCTGTAACAATGAATTCCACAGAGTCTAAAGATGGAGAGGAACAGATTTTTAGGTTTCAAGCTCATGGCAAACAACAGGCAGAGGCTTCGAAAGGCGGGAAGAAGCGGTGCAGGGCATCGAGAGTCCCCCCGACTATAGTGGTGACCACAGATGTTTCTACTTACATGGAAAAGGTACAAAAATTCACAGGAATGCAATCTTTGTCTAATGAGAATGGTAATGAAATGGCAGCAAATCCCACCGCTCCTGCGTCCTTGAAGCCCATACCCAAACACCCTCTTGATCAGGTTTTGCCTGGTAAGTCTAGTTATGACAATTACAATACTACTTATTTCTGCCCCTCCACTAGTTTCAATTTTCCATCTATGGGTCCCGCCCTCTCTTTGCCCAGTTTTTCCTTTCAATGCCTCCTTCAGCTGCAGCCGCCGCCGCAGCCGCCTCCTTTCTCATTGCATACTTTCTTCAGCACCATTATTGCCAATATGAATAATATTCACTCTAATTAAATCCCTGTGATCTCATTATATGGAATGTTGTAGTCCATTGATATTGAGATTCTTGATAGGCCTCGGATTGTGAAGTTTAACAAAGAGGTGTATTTTACTTGTAGATGAATTCTTATCTTAAGCATGTTATTTTTTTTATATTGTGCTCGTTGCTTCCCTTCAAAGTACTACTGGATGTAGTCCATAGGAACAAGAGCAACTATACTGTGCTGTGATAATCGTAAATGCAATAAATAGATCAAATGTTTTCTGTGTCGGTAATAATTTTTCATAGTTATTTCTCACTACCAATTTTGTCCTCTGTATCTATAGGTACTGTTCAAACCCTAACTTATGTACCGATTATTTTGATTTCTCACACAAACAATGAAAGTCGGAATTTATGAAATTAATAAATGTTTCCTGCGATTGATATTGTTAATTTATTAAATACTCTCTTTGCAACAGTGAAATTTGATATGTATAGGTTACATTCACGTACTTTTACTCGAGTATTCAGAGAGACTAGCAGTTGTGTAGGGTTCAATTGTTGTTATAGCACTTGTGCATGAATAATACTCAGTCTTACCACATATTTATACTAGAAATTGTAAATAAATAGTTCACATGTAAATAGAAAAATAACCAAATGTCGATCAAAATGGATCCATACTTGAACACATGAGAACCTATGAATGTTATACAAAAAAAACAAAAATACTTTATGAAGAAGTGAAATAAGTAATTTTTTGTCTCAAATAAAATATCATAACTATCCACTATAAGTGTGTCATTTATAAAATAAAATCCCTATTTAATAAAATAAGACACTCATTTAAACAAGCATTGTTATCATAGTCAAAAAGTATTGTTCTTATGTGTACAACTATTGGGGTAGCAATCCACAAGCATTGGAATATTTCATATTAATGTACAAATATAAAAGTTAAGCACAACAAATACCATATCTTTTCTCAATAAATGTGAAGGATTTTCAATAAGTTATAATGTTTAACTATTGGTCCATTTTTGTTTGATATCAGTTATATTTTAAATAATTATGTGGTTTTTATAACACAAATAGTTTTTTGGTGTTCGACTGTTGGTCCATTTGTGTTGAATATAAAAGATAGAGTTGAAAAGGGTTTATGGTTACTGATAGATATTTAGTCCATCTAGGCTACATATAAGTCTTATTTTAAATAAAAATATGAAATTCTACAAGTAACAAATGATATTTTTTTGTTCAACTACTAGGGGTACCTATAATGGTGTGAATTTTCACCCCTCGTAAATTCCCATTTATGTACCTCCTACCTTAGATAAATTAAATCTGATGATGCTATTCCACTTCCTTTATTCACTTCCTATCCAATTGGTAGTTTTTTTAGTGTTGGTGGAGGATATTCTACCGGAGATGCTAGCAGAATGTGTTTCCTTCTTGATAGGATTCTTGCCCCTAGAATTTGCAGAGGCATTACAAATCTTCATTGGCAATGAAGTGTAAGGTTTCTGCACCCTTTACTGACCTCAAATGGCTCCTATGCCTCCAATTTCACCTTCAAATGACTATCTCCTTCATTCATTCACTTTCTTTTGGCAACTTCTTGATCTTCTTTGCATTCTACTTGATCATTCTCACTTCCATTGAAGTAGAAAGTTGGTGTTTTGTGGACTCAACCTCTTTGTTGGTGTGACAACATCGACATTTGCAAGCTTGCGAGCTCACTCCTTCTCCCATTTTCTTTGAGTGCATGTGGTTGAAGGTGATACCACTAGACATTTCCTTTCCACTTAGCATCATTGTGTTGTTTTCATAGCATATCGTTGTTTAGCATAGTGCATAGTACCTCCATTTCAATACCTTTGTTTATCACATTTCTGTATCATTGCTATACTAGCTATCCATGGAGGTGGAAACACCAAAGTGGGGGATTGACTCTAGCAATCCACTATACATAGCCCAAAAATTTTCCTTTCACTGTGTGTGTAAGTACTTCATTCATGTGGAGCTTACAAGAGGTTGGATTGACCATAAGTTGGATTTCTACTACCCTTTCTCATCATTTCATTCATAATCAATCTATCTTTCAAGTTAAAGTATTATTCATTGTCATTTAGTAGTTTAGGTGCTTTTCATTTTCTATTATTATATTAAGTTGCATTTTTTAGGTCGTTAGTAGGTTTATTTAGTTCTTAGACTATAACTTACACTTGTTGTTTGTATAGATGCCAATGCCCAACTGGATGCTAGCATGCCACACTATCATCTATAACCCATGCTAGAGTCCTCTGAGAGTGAGCTGCCTAAGTTATAGTCTAGACTTTAGGAACTTGCTCACATGACTTCTTAAACCTCTTGGGTTGGTAGAAGGATAGAGGAAGATCAATTTTCCTTCCTTTTCACCCCCTTAAGCATCAAACCTATCTTAGAAGAGCAACTTGAAGGAACACATAGAGAGTACCAGAACTGTTAGGAAAAGAATAAACAAAACATTGGGAAGATAAACGAAAGAGAATGGACATGAATAAACCTTGAGGAGGAGTTTAATCGACTAGATATTGGTTTCCCTAAGAGTTAAGGCCTCTTTTTTGTCAAGCACCAACCAATAATTTTGTACAGGTGAAATGACTGCAAGGCGATTGGGTTCCATTATAACAGAGCAGCAAGCTATCGTCACAATAGTTGTCTGAGAAACCACCCTTATACTTCCAATTTAGGAGTCTTGTAAAGCACGCCCTAAAATATTTATTTTAGAATGGATGAGGTAGTTATGGTAGATACATCAAAAAGTATAAACCATCGGCCGTCGATCAGTTAGTGGGTTGGGAAGGAAATAAACGATTACACTCTCTAAAGTAAAGGTTCCACACTAGCATAGTAGAGTTCAAATTGACGCTAGGGATAGATTCATTAGATTCGGTTGTGTAGGTACTAATGTCATTATGTCTAATGGAGTTGGAATTTTAGTTGGAATGCAATTAATGTTAATAGTGTTTCCACTAACTTGAGTATAAATGAGAATGTAAATAAAAAAAATGAGGCGAAGGTGTAGAATTTAAGCAACCGTTTAAACATATACTCTTTCGCACCAATGAAGAAATAAATAATCTACTAGTCTCTATGAAATAAAGCATGCAGAAGGAATTAAACACACACTGTTCACACAATTAATATCATATTTTTTTTTCACTCCAACGACTGTAACTCATTTAACAGATGAACTCAAGTTTAACGAGAGCTACTACGGCTATACCGACACTCTCAAACACGACCAACAATGGAAAAAGAAAACAATACATGCCGGTTTGGATTTCACACAATATTCATTTACATTCTATTCAGATCTAATAGTAAATAGTTTGGTGAACAATCATAAACAATACAAAAAAAATTATGTTAGGGCAGTGGCTAAAGCTAAAGACTGGTCTGCTTGACGCTTAAACATGCATAAAATGATTAGACCTGTGTTAGTTACTCTATGATTGTGCTTTTATGAATAAAACTTAAAATGATTCCCTCTTATACAAATTTAATATGGATACCCAATGAAAGACTTTCTTTTTGTCAAACTTGTTTGAATAGATGGGCACGTCTTTAGGGGAAAACGAGTGCTTAAAAATACAGTAAATGTAGCATGAAAGAATGTAAGAAAAGTAGTAATGGATTAAGTTTTCTCTATTTTCATTTATGCTAAAAAGCCTTGAGTAGTATACTCTACGTGTCCCTATATTCCCTTACTCTTACAAAAAACATTACAATAAAAAAAAAGAAGAAAACCAAATTCTCTCTTAATAGAAACTTAGTAAGAAATATTTACTTTTTCTTTAGTTTAAAAATATGTGTGTTCATCTTTTAGAATCTAAATAACCATGTTATCTCATTTAAATCTGGAAAGTTAGGTTAATAATATTGATTTATGATTTCCTCTTATAAAGTGAAAAAATAGTATTTAAAGGTAATATATATGTATATATTTATGTTAAAAATTATTAATTATGAGTTTTAATCATGATGTCATAATATATTAATATGAAATAAAATAAGTAATTAAATAAATAATAGCTAAACATAAATTTAAATATGTATATAACATTTATACATGAACAATAATAAATAAATTTTAGAATTTATTATCATGTTTACTATCGTGTTTATGAGTTAGTTACTAGTGATGAATGGTGGTGATAAAAGATTTGCAAATGATGACGAGTTGACTTATAATAGTGTTTATATGGTTCATTACAGAATAACTCGTTAGTTATGTTTTTGCCTTATGTGTAATTTTAAGGCATGATAGTCATTGTGTTGTATAGCAACTTCACGTAGTTAATAGAATTTGTCCTTGAGTTTCTCGTTACCGCCTCATGTAAGTACCAGATTAATTATATTAGGTTTGTTAATCACCAAGCAAACTAATTCAACCTAGACAACACAATTCGTCATCTTAGTAAGATATGAGGGCAAAGGTGCAAACTTAAGGATAATTTTATTAGGAGTGACGTTAGCAATCATGTTAACTTATCATGACAATTGCAATGGCAGTTAGCTCAATGCTTGTTCTCAAAAAAAAAATTGGGCATGACAGCATTAATCATGATAATCATGTCTAATAGTATAAGGCCTTACCAATTGTGTTGTACGACGTTGGCTTGTTGGGATCGTGTAGGGGTGAAAACCTATGTTAAAAACAAAAATTTATGTGAGTTTTCTTGTCAAAAATTTTAGGCATGACATTTTGGTATTAGAGCTAGGTTGCAACTCTAAGGAACTCTAGGTATAGTTTGGGCATTAAGAGTTGCGTGTGTGTGGATAAATGTGCAAACCTCCTTGTGTTAGCTAAAATAAAATATTGTAATCAAAATCGTAGATAACTTACCTTGCATAGAAAAAGAGAAATATAGTGGTTATTACCCAATCTAGTTAGAGTTGTGATATACCTAATGGTCAAAGATTGAACAAATTCCATGGTTCAAATTGATTTTTAATTGAAAGCATTTGATCTTTAATAATTAATCAGACAAAATAGGTTCCCTTGATTTAAGTTAGGAAGGTGGAGTACTTAGTCTATCTAACAAGGGTTATGACGTTAATCTAGTCTTTCGACATTTAACTTTCTTAAACCTTGAAATGGTATAATTGAGTTTTGAAACATAGTCTTTTTATAAAGTGCATAAATAGTGTTAAAAGACATCATGATGTGTAGTATTAAAGAAACATTATTTTGTTGGCTTCCTATGTCTATAACTATAAAATACAATTGTAGTGCTACTTCTTGAAGTTATGGTTGTTCTGGGAGAAACATATTTTCTTATAGGAACCTTAATGCATTTAAAGAAAGTTATACTTTTGAAGAGGAAGAAAACTATATGAACCTCTAAGGGGGATTAATGTGTTAAAGGTTGTGGTCATATAAGGTTAGATCTCTAAACCCTTAAATTGATTAAATCATTTTGACAACAAGAATGGAATAATAGAAAACCCTTGAATTGTGTATTATTAGGAACTTTAGCAATCATATAGTTAGATTTAAACTCTTAACAAAGATTGAAACTAAACCTTTAGGGTGTAGGTTGTTTGACAAAACAAAATTAAGGACTTGTATGCAAATTGGTATTTATAAACACATGAAATAAGAATATTGTACACCTTGACCATGGAATCTCTAGGCCCTATTCTATTACCCAAAGATCTTGATTTACATATAAGTGTATAAGGGTTAATCTCATGAAGCAACAAACAATTCACTTTATGGTTGGTAAGAGAGAATTTCATGCATGATGGCATCAACTAAGAATCAAAGCTCAGCAATACATAGTAAATCCAATTTTGAAAAGTGGTCAAAACCATATAATACCTTGAATTAATTGGTGAAACCTTATGTTATTCTAACACTTTTGCAAGTAAATTGAGACCTAGTGAATTTAGTGGAACTATAACAACTACTAAAACTTTGAGTTCTTTTATGTATAGACTAAAATATCAAATGAAAGAACATGATTCAAGTCATAGTTGAGAATGTGTTGAAAGATACAACTAAGTAAAGATTAGAGAAAATTGATAAATAGATATTGTATAAATAATTTTCATCTTGAAAATTAAACATAAAACCTTTGTGATCAAGGGACCATATCTAAATATGAGTTTGAAGTTATAATATTCTCTGAAACACATGCTATTACTACCTTCCTTATAAATGATCTAAGAGCTAAACACCTATTGATTCCAAAATAAGAAAGTATACATGTCTTATGAGGAGTAATAACATATTCAATTAGGTGTTGACCTTTAAGGTTGTGTACATGTCACTAGAACTAAAGAATCAATTGTTTGAATTTATAAATCTGGTGAGGAATTATGAAAAAGTTTTAGTGAACTAAGTGATTGAGAAACTAAATGGTATCATCATGGACATGAAAATGGTTATGGAAGACTCTCAACTAATGTTGTGTATATCTATACCAATGCCTAGTACTCTCGAGAAAAATATATATGTGTGTGTGTCAGAGAAATACAATGGAGAAAATTTAAATGTAGGAATTGTTACTTATCGCATGTCCTTGAACCTTATGAAGTAGAAATAATTGACTATAAAAATGATGATTATAACATGTGATTAAATGAGTCAACCTTAGGTAGCAAAATGCAAGATTTTTTTTTTTTAAATATATATATATATATAGATTAATGAGTTGTGAAAATTACTAATCCATGATTTATTGTGTGTTCTATGAATTGAGTGTGCTTTCTTGTCTCATATTACTATGTTTCGAAAGAAAATGGTTGATTATCTTCCTTGTTGAGTAGAAAACATTCTTTAGCATGTTGCAAAAATTATAATGAAATCACCCATATGGATATGTTAGTGAACATAGAAAAAAAAAAAAAAAAAAACATGGTTGAATGAAAGAGGAAGACTGGTATGGATAAACATAGAGAACCAATCTTGATCCTACATGAGATGTCAAACACTAACTTAGTAAGATAGTAAGTGTGGTGCATCATGTATTGTTAAAATTTAGGAAGATGGAGTAATATCCATAAGCTACATTTGTACATCAACTAGTGGATCATTTCACGAATGCAAAGTGAGTAGATATGTACAAAATTAAGAAGCAAAGTGAATAGTGTTAAAAGAAAAAGGATGGTATGTAAACTATGAATTGATTTTGTTCTACAATATGGTGGATTTCATAAAGTGTATTATGTTATGGTATGTGAAGTGAAAACCAGTAAATGTGTTGTGCCCCAAGTATGAGATACAGGGTATCTGACTTGGGATAAGGGTGGTGGACATCTAGTATAATCCCCTATATGTACCCTTTGTGATGGCCTTTATGTAAGCTTTCTAGTTGTGAGTTAAAATAAATGTGTTAAGTACATACGTGTGTCTATTAAATGAAATGTGATGTGCTCCTTTGTGTTAGTTTTATTTCTATGTTAAATGTGTACCCCTAGCATTTGGTTCCCCCCTAATGGGAGTGTGATGCTAGCTAGTGTAAATAGGGGTTGAGAGGCACATGGTCTACCATTAGGAGATTACGAGCTCAGGGTGTTATCCCTAATCTTGATAAAGGATCTATGTCAAGTCATTGTCATCTTCCCATGGACGTTGACCATGGCCTACTCCCCCACATATGAAAGCCACACTTGTTAGTTCATAGTGCAAACCTATTCCTTGATGTTTATAACCCATGGGTAAAGGATGTAATAACATGGACTACCAGTGATTCATACTTATGTGGTCAGGGACCACTAGTTACTCATATTCATGTGGTCAGGGACCACCAGTGCTTCATGTTTATGTGGTCAGGGACCACCAGTGATGTATATTAATGTGGTCGGGGACCACCCGTTATTCATATTTATGTGGTTAGGGACCACCAGTTATTGCATGCTATAATACTTATGATGTGGTTAGAGAACCACCATTCCCCTCCTCCCCTTAGGTGGCTTATCAAGTCACGTGGTGTTTGTAATGTGCAAATTTTATTGTTGAAATATGAATTATTTATAATTCTTGATTGATGATTTATTTTATTATGCGCCAGCAATGTGTAATTTTACATAATTTATGTACTTAGGCTATTTAGCCATTTGGAAGTTGTTATATAGTCTGATTTTCCTCAAGGACTTATTTAATTTTTCCTTTGAATTATGATTGGAATGTTGCAATGTAGCTACAATTTATCTTTATTTTTTTTCTCTTGAATTTATAGTTCCCTCTTGGGAGTTTTATTGAAACTTTGGTTTATGATCTTGTGTTATTTAGTTTGAGGCTTTCTCCTTGGTTAAAAACTTGTTGGAATGTGTGGTGTAATGTGTAATTTGTAAACTGCCATATCCCGGGGGGGTTCCCTGGCAGGTCGTATAGGGGAGTAGATGCGCTGGGAAATTATTTTGAAAGGGGATTGTAAATGGGACCGGTATGGGATGGTCATTAATTCATTCTTCCCTTCATTCTATTATTGTTCTTATCTGCATGGAGGATTCCTTAGAGAAGGATTTCGAGATCATCTTCCTGATTTGCTATGGTATCCAAGAATATCCATCCTTGTAAACCCCATCATGTGAGCCTTATGTTGTAGATTTTGTGATTGTATGAGGACAGGCACACCCATTTGGGAAGAGCATCCTTCCTATTGTTGTGTGTACATGTGAAATTACAAATAAATGTGATGTGGCATACCTATGAGCTATGTGAGAAAAATAGTAACATATGATGCAAATTTAATATTATTTGAGACATGGTATGAGTGCCATAATTACAAGGTAAAATGTTCTCTTAAGCATATATTTTGACAAAATGTGAAGCTAATAATTTTGAGACATGATTGGTCAATGAAACAAAAATATTTTCTATCATGAGTGATGTTTATGATGCAAAGAAATTTTGGAGGTGTATAAAAGGTTATGAATTCATTTAGATATAGTTTTGCATAATTTAATTGAAGTCGATTACATTGTTAATAAATTAGAGTTACATGGATTGTTGTTAGCATATGTTAAATTAATCATATATCAAATAAATGTTCTAGTATGAGAAATTTTGTTCTAAGTATTTAAATATTTAATTCATGGAAGAGATTTCCTCTAATATGCGCTTATAGCTAAATGTTTTGATTCTTCCATCAAGAAAGTAAAAGTAATTAGTAATTTTGATATAATTGTTCTTATATTGAGATTATGTTTTCAAACCTTAACGACTTCCAGGAGGAAGTCTAAGCTAAGGGGAGGGAGATGTAAGGCCTCTCTTTGCATGTGACTAATACAATCTTAAAGTGTTATATATTCATCCTAAATAGATGGTTAGATATATTGCAAGTGATATGAATTGTCTAACAGTAACCTTATAGTTTTGCGTTATGTTATATCAATGTTATTTTACTTAATAAAGATGTATGTGCATGTGAATTATTGTATGAGATTCAAACTTATAAGATGAATCTAAAATAAGATAATTGTTGTGTCATATTACATTGGAAGTGTAATTAGCTATGTAAATGATTCATGAATAAAGTTACAAAGATTCGATTTACAATTAATGTTGTTTATTAATATGTCTAACTATGCTTGATTATGTTGTGCAGGAAATTAAATGAGTCGATGTGGGAATAACATTAAAGGTTGAGAAGATAACGGTGCTAGCATGAGAAGGGATAACCATCAAGTGCAAATCAAAAGACTTCTTGTTGAGGATATAAATTTATCTCCATCTGAGACCTAAAAGCAAGTAGAGTAAATGTATTGGAGGGCTAAGGAATCAAATTTGCAAATAGGAGGATGGATAAGTATTGGAATCAAATCAGATACATCTTTGGGAATTTCTAAGTGTAGCCCTATTTGACTTAGAAGGGTTTGAGGTTTTATTATTGATTGGTTGATTATGTTTGAGTAGAATCCAGTCGTAGGTCATGTGATGTGAGTTTGGTTGGGGTTGGAACCCTTGGTCAAGATCAAAACTCGTATGGATTCTTTTGTGGGTTTTAAAAAGGGATTATTGAGTTAATTTCCTTGGTTTTTGAACAAGAATAGACCCCTAGGACCTATACCTATGGGTTTGGAACCTTTTTGACATGTGAACTTGTCCTTGGAGTGTGAAAAAACCCCTCAAAAGTCCACATTCATGAATGTCACGAATTCAAAAAGTATTGGGGCTTGGGAAAAGTGACTTGTCACTCTCAACTTCCCACTCCCCAAAATTTCTTGGAATTGGCACAAGACTCACACATGTGTGAGCACTTGTGGGAAAGAGTGTAGGTTTGGAGGATTCCTATATATCTCAAGAAGATGGAAGATTTGGGCATTGCCCACTTCTCCTCTTGGAGAACTCTAATGGAGATGGCAGAGAGTGAACAGGATGGTTTGGCTTGGAGAAGAAAGGATAGTAGAAAGGGATTAAGTCCCTCATTGAAGAAGAAAAGATAAGTCCTCTATTTTCATCCTCTTTTGTTATTGTTGTTAGAAGGTGACATGTTTGCATGGTTCATTGTAGAATATGGTAACCGGGGGAACTTGTAAGCATGTAATTTGGTGGTGTGCTATTCTTATTCTATGTAAATGTTGAATAAACTCCTTATATCATCTTGGGGCCAAAATCATTCCTTGCTCGGGGGTATGGCTAGAGCCTACGAGGCTTCATGACGCCATTACGGTAGGGTGGAGAGCAAGCCCTTGTGTATTGATTATAAAGAAAAAATTTCATTATTTCCTCAATATTATTGTAATATTAAGTTGAAGAAGTGAGTTTCATATATGTTCAATAAATAAAAGAAAGAAAGAAAGTCTTATTATTTTTCTGTGTAATCTTTACAAAATTTTCTTCGGACAAACAAAAGAAAGATGCTGATTGATTTGTATGAAGCTATCAAAACTCCTAGCTCCTTTTAAAATAATGTAAGGAAAGCATACATAGAACTCCATTTTGTTTGAAACAAAAGATAGATATCAATAAATATATTGTATTCAAGATTCTTATGCAAGTTGGTTTATAATTGTATAAACAAAGGAGGATGTAAATAAGACTCTAGGTTGTTCTATTTCATTACCAAGTTAATCTAACCATTTCACTCAGATACTGCTGAATGACAATCAATATCTCAAGGGAAGGGGGAACAAATAACTTAGTTTTATTGTAAAGTCTCACACCTCTTTGTGCTACTAAAATTCATGCTCCTATTTGAATAACAGTTATGGTGTTTTCTGTTGGTGTAAAGAAAGGGTGTACATCCTAAGAGAACTATTGTACTAATTTGTGCTCAAAGATAATTGAGAAATTGTGGAAAAACATCACACTTGAACCTAAAATATGAAGGGGAAAGATTGAATATCTAAAACACCCTTACTATTTTAGACTGTTATCATGAATTCTCTTGAAGAAACTACTATTACAGAGAACTTACCGGATGAGAATTTCTTGTTAGCTCAATGGTCGACATTAACGTCAATAATACAACTCACTCTTTTGGTGGGGAATATAAATATAGAAATGAATAAAACAAACAAACAAACAAATAAATAAATAAATAAACACAGGGAAGGGGCATGACCCATTGCAGTATGCCACAAGCCCCATCATGGAGTGCGGCCTAACCTCTAAATCGCCACCCTCGCCCTTTTTCTGCACACTTAGATCTTGACAAAGATCATGCATAGGTATGAAGGGTAGTTACCATGGCCAAAAAAAAAAAAAAGAAGAGAGAAAGGAATAGGGGAAAACAAAAGGGACGATTGACCTCTCTACCTCACATGCCAACCCCAGCAACCCCAGCTTGTAGATTTCATTCAAATGCTTGCTCTAATGTCTAGTTTCAAAAAATAAGACTCTTATGAAAATATGATATATGCATTGAATGCTTGGAACTGCCACGAGCATGGCTCATTTTTCCTCCATCAACACTCGTTGTAATTGTTACTAACAAATGGCTAATCTGCTTGGTGATCCGTCACTTGCATTTCACTGAGTCTTCAATACCTTGCTAAGAAAAGTGATCAAAAGGAATACCTCTCTAGGAAGCCTCTTGTTTGACGTATCATTTCAGTCCTGCCAACTGCGCACCCTTCCAAACATGGAGTACAATATCTATTCTATATTAAAGGTGAGTTAATGTTCATTGGGAAACCGAGCCTAGGTTCGCCGGTAGCATAGAGTCGACCTGCAAAAATAAATAAATAAATAATAGATCATAGTCATTATCATATGCAACGAATGGTTCGCAAATCGATATGTATTTTCATTTGCATCGATCTTCTTGGTAGCTAGATGTTGATCTCATCAGAACCTCGTTACTGTAATGCTTTGTAGGGTGCTAGAGTATATCTTTGATGGATTGATAGGAAACATTGAAGGATGGGTCAGACGTTCAGTGTAGATGTTTCCTTAGTCAGAGAAAACCTAGCCCTATCTTGCGGGGCCATGCGTGCCATAAATCACCTACCACCACCAGCAAGTTTTGGGGTCACTAGTTAGGCAGGTATATTGTAAAATGCCTCAAGCGAAATAAATGTTGTGTTAACCTACTATCTCCTGCATCATGAGAGACATCTTATCATCATTGACCTATACAATTCCCTTACTAAATTAAATCAGAAGACATCAATTTAGATGGGCGTACCCCTGCTAGAAGCCAACATTTATGTCAGAGTAAATGAATTAGAAGAGCAACTTGAAGGAACACATAGAGAGTACCAGAACTATTAGGAAAAGAATAAACAAAACATTGGGAAGATAAACGAAAGAGAATGGACATGAATAAACCTTGAGGAGGAGTTTAATCGACTGGATATTGGTTTCCCTAAGAGTTACGGCCTCTTTTTTGTCAAGCACCAACCAATAATTTTGTACAGGTGAAATGACTGCAAGGCGATTGGGTTCCATTATAACAGAGCAGCAAGCTATCGTCACAATAGTTGTCTGAGAAACCACCCTTATACTTCCAATTTAGGAGTCTTGTAAAGCACGCTCGAAAATATTTATTTTAGAATGGATGAGGGAGTTATGGTAGATACATCAACAAGTATAAACCATCGGTCATCGATCAGTTAGTGGGCTGGGAACGAAATAAACGATTGCACTCTCTAAAGTAAAGGTTCCACACTAGCATAGTAGAGTTCAAATTGACGCTAGGGATAGATTCATTAGATTCGGTTGTGTAGGTACTAATGTCATTATGTCTAATGGAGTTGGAATTTTAGTTGGAATGCAGTTAATGTTAATAGTGTTTCCACTAACTTGAGTATAAATGAGAATGTAAATAAAAAAATGAGGCGAAGGTGTAGAATTTAAGCAACCGTTTAAACATATACTCTTTCGCACCAATGAAGAAATAAATAATCTACTAGTCTCTATGAAATAAAGCATGCAGAAGGAATTAAACACACACTATTCACACAATTAATATCATATTTTTTTTCACTCCAACGACAGTAACTCATTTAACAGATGAACTCAAGTTTAACGAGAGCTACTATGGCTATACCGACACTCTCAAACACGACCAACAATGGAAAAAGAAAACAATACATGCCGGTTTGGATTTCACACAATATTCATTTACATTCTATTCAGATCTAATAGTAAATAGTTTGGTGAACAATCATAAACAAAAAAAAATAAAAATGTTAAGGTGGTGGCTAAAGCTGAAGACTGATCTGCTTGACGCTTAAACATGCATAAAATGATTAGACCTGTGTTAATTACTCTATGATTGTGCTTTTATGGATAAAACTTAAAATGATTCCCTCTTATACAAATTTAATATGGATACCCAATGAAAGACTTTCTTTTTGTCAAACCTGTTTGAATAGATGGGCACGTATTTAGGGAAAAGCGAGTGCTTAAAAATATAGTAAATGTAACATGAAAGAATGTAAGAAAAGTAGTGATGGAGTAAGTTTTCTCTATTTTCATTTATGCTAAAAAGCCTTGAGTAGTATACTCTACGTGTCCCTATATTCCCTTACTCTTACAAAAAAACATTACAATAAAAAAAAAAAAAGAAGAAAACCAAATTCTCTCTTAATAGAAACTTAGTAAGAAATATTTACTTTTTCTTTAGTTTAAAAATATGTATGTTCATCTTTTAGAATCTAAATAACCATGTTATCTCATTTAAATCTAGAAAGTTAGGTTAATAATATTGATTTATGATTTCCTCTTATAAAGTGAAAAAATAGTATATAAAGGTAATATATATGTATATATTTATGTTAAAAATTATTAATTATGAGTTTTAATCATGATGTCGTAATATATTAATATGAAATAAAATAAGTAATTAAATAAATAATAGCTAAACATAAATTTAAATATGTATATAACATTTATACATGAACAATAATAAATAAATTTTAGAATTTATTATCGTGTTTATGAGTTAGTTTCTAGTGATGAATGGTGGTGATAAAATTTTTGCAAATGATGACGAGTTGACTTATAATAGTGTTTATATGGTTCATTACAAAATAACTCGTTAGTTATGTTTTACCTTATGTGTAATTTTAAGGCATGATAGTCATTGTGTCGTATAGCAACTTCACCTAGTTAATAGACTTTGTCCTTGAGTTTCTCGTTACCGCCTCACGTAAGTACCAGATTAATTATATTAGGTTTGTTAATCACTAAGCAAACTAATTCAACCTAGACAACACAATTCGTCATCTTAGTAAGATATGAGGGCAAAGGTGCAAACTTTAGGATAATTTTATTAGGAGTGACGTTAGCAATCATGTTAACTTATCATGACAATTGCAATGGCAGTTAGCTCAATGCTTGTTCTCAAAAAAAAAATTGGGCATGATAGCATTAATCATGATAATCATGTCTAATAGTATAAGGCCTTACCAATTGTGTTGTACGACGTTGGCTTGTTGGGATCGTGTAGGGGTGAAAACCTATGTTAAAAAAAAAAAAATTATGTGAGTTTTCTTGTCAAAAATTTCAGGCATGATATAATTGTTCTAGAGCCTCCCATGACCTAAGGTCCTGAGCAATTGGCCCCCCCTCTATAGTACCATGAATAACTTTTGGTTGAATCTTTAAAAGGTCAAATTGGAGACACTTCTCAACAAATGTGTTGATGCAGAAAGTTGCATTATGAGTCGCACCTCTAAACCTTAGTTATAGGTATATAAGGGACCAGTTCACATTTCAAAAAAATGAAGGTCCTATGATATTCCAATCAATTGCTACATGCTAACAAAGTTGCTCACATGACTACTGACCCCTCTCCCCTAGAAGCTATAAATAGTGCATTTTTCTTTCAAAATATGTATGTTGTTTATGTATGTATTCCTCTAAATATAAAACACAAGAAATGTTCCTTTAAAACATAAGTTTTCAATAGCATGGTTCCTTAGTGGAATTTATGCATGGAATGGTTGTCCCTGAATCTTAGTTGAATGACTTCATATTCTCTAGAAAACCTAATAAATAATAAAACCAAGCACAACATACACAAAATGGTTATATTATCAAAGCAATTTATTATAGGTATAAAACCAATTGAACAAATCCTACATAACATTTGAATGGGTTGTCTATTCATATATCAAAATGTACATTTGACTATATGTATTCATTAATTAAAAATCAGAATATAATAATTTTCAATTTGCAATTAATTAATGTTGGATAGGCATTGTCACACCTAGTGTTAGGATTTTCATCCAAGATCACAACAACAAAAACCTTGTGCTTCCACAAAAATGCTTGCACACAATGATCAACCTAATTCACATTATCAAAGGGATTAATAAAAGAGTTAATTTGAATGTGCAATGACTTTGCTTAAAAATTCCCTCCATATGGAACACACATTCAGTTTGAGTGGCATTTTATATGAGTGCATTTGCAAACTTAATTGCTATTATGAGCTCTTCAAAGTTTATGTCATGAGGTGGATTAAGAAGACATATGTCTTAAAAACCTCAAAAAGTGACAGAAACTAAAAATTAAAACCTCCATTAAAACAACCCTCCCCTTTTGCTGCAAAAAAAAAAAAGCTTTGCCAAATTCATTGCAAAAGAAAAAACTGACTCCTTTTTTATAAATTTTTAATCATGGAAAGAAAAATTCACCTCCCATTTAAACTGTTAAATCAAACTATTTCCCCCATAGTATACTATGATCAACATAGAAATGGAATGTTAGGATCAACTATTTAAATCTTAACACAATGGAAAAAATAACCATTTGATCAAGTGTAAGTAGAAATGACTTGAGCAGGTGCTCGAGGCTTGAGGCCGAGTCAAACTGGAAGGTGAGACTATGCGTGGTAGTGTGATAGGCACTTTGAGAGCTAGAGATGGCATGCAAGCACTGGAAAGATAAGTCCAGAATGCTAGGTGCACGTCAAATCAACAGTTGAAGACTCCTACGGTAAGTGCCAAATGGTGGTCATCACACCAAATGGAGGAATTATCTGCAGATCGATGAAGAGCCGTATAGGATAATGCATATGCATGTGGCATCATTGTTGAAGAGGCCGTGGGCTTTGTGAGCGAGCAGGGAGGTCGCAAAGGCTTAATTCCAAATGTGCAGACCTCAGATGCTTGCCTTTGTCTTTCCCACCGGCAGAAGACTAGAAGTCGACTTGCAGAAGATTAAGAACAGTGGCCTTATGTTGCGCAGCTATTGCTGTAGTTCTTCATGCCGCGTCCAAAGCCCATATCGCGTAGTCGATGGGTCTTCTCTTCACTAGAGATTTCGTTACTATGTACAGAGCCCAATGATTAAAGTTCAAATTCAGTCATGAGAACATGTATCAGTACTTTCTCCAATGAGAACAAGTTGCATTGCAAAATCAATTATGTTTCTAATGTTTCATCATGTTAATAATGCTTCTTGCATTGTGATATCAAACTAAGCATGCCATGTGTTTTTCGAAAGAATAATACAGTGTTGATTTAAAATCAAGTAAAATTTTCTTACATTAGTGTCTCAGCATCCTAACGAATAATTGATACCCTTTTATTCAATTTGTAGTCTTTTTCTCTCAATTCCTGTATTAAGAGTGGTCATTTACAATTCTCACAAATAAAAATGGCCATGGGTTGATAATGTTGAGTTTTTCATTGGATACGAGCTCTCCAATGTGCCTTTTGAAAGGAAAAATGGCCATTTATAACATCAAAGAAAGATTTATAAAACTTCAATGTACTTTTGATATCACATTTCTTCAAAAGCAACTATATTTTACTTTAGGCAACATTTCAACTTGACAACAAATAGTGATTCTTTATGATATAATTTATTATATAATTTTTTAATTAATCTATGACTAAAATGGTTTTTGCAATACTGATTAAAAAAATATACCATTGTTCATGGTTTGATAGTGTTGACTTATTAATTACATTTTATGATCAACAAAGTGTTGTATGAAAGGAAACCATTATAATTTATATGTTTATAGCAAAATTCAAGAAATTGTCTATAACTTCAGTTTACTTTAGCAAACAATGCTTGATATGCATGGTCATATATGTGTTTCTCTTGATTGAAAATTACATGTTGAATATCTTTATTTACAAAGAATATCTAATTTTGTGTTTATCTATGTCAATTGAAAATTATTTTACTAAATTTTAGACATATTAATCTTTTCATGTGAATTTTTATTTTCAAAATAGCAAACATAACTAATCAAGAAAATGAATTTCATATAAAATTATACTAAGCTACCTTCCATGATTATGTTAGCAATTCCTATTACACTGTGTAGTTTATAGGCGGTTATGCAGTTGAACGTTGTTCAACTACATTTCTCCTATTTATATATGTTTTTTTTTTTTTTCCGTTCTTTAATAAAACAATTTAAACATATTCACCCTTCATCTGGTATCAGAGCCGTGTAAGACGCGGCTTCATTTCTATAATAGTGTAAGGCAAGTATGGGTGGAGTATAGAGTCAAGGCTTCATAGCTTCTGTAGCACTTGTATAAGGCATGTGTGTATTTCTTCAATGATTTGTGGCGATAGCAGGACTTGCTTGTATTTCTATGCTCGTACTTAATCAGCGCACTTGCAGGAGACGTCAGGTTCTCTTTCCTTCTTCACTGCGCTTTTCTTTTACTTTGAATAGAAAACTTACTCCGATCACCTTCTGTTCAATTGTCAGGTCCTGAAATGAGAAACACTCTCATGATTCAAGAACGGTAAAATATTCACGGCCATTTGTAGCAACATGTAACATAATTCACCACACGGAAGAATCAACCAGGCATTTGAATCGTTTGCATATAGAAGCAACATCTATTGGGAGATTGGTTTTGATTATGGGGGTATGAAACAATGAGGGTATAGTTCTATGACGCATAACCTTTGGAATCTTGAATTGCAATTAAAAAAGGGTATATATTTGTACAAGATTTTGAATTGATGTTCTTCCTTTTTGTCAATATGCTTTATAAAAATGTCTTACATCAAATTCATGTGAATATTGTGTTGTTCATTCCTTAAATAAACAATTATAAGAGGTATTTTATTTGTTTTTAAGTCCATATTTGTGTAGCAAATAACAATGGTAATGGTGTATGAAGTTCGAGAGTTACACGAGGAGGAGAATTGGTGTTAGAAATTTGGGTTGCACTATTAAGATCCATACACTAGGTCACCTTCCATTGCTATTGACTAGTCTATGCCTCCCACCATTAAAATATATAGAATGACTTTATGAAGCCACATAGATATTTCGGTTGACTATTTTGAAAAGAAGTATAAGGAGAAGTGTAGAAGAACACGTTGATATGTTTTTCAAAAGACTTTGGTTCTGAGGTAAGATGTCTGCTAAGAAGCGTTACGCGGGAAAATCTTTGATAAAGTAAACAATTATTATGCATTGAAAATACCACTAGATGCAAAACGAATGATAATATTCAGGAAGGATCAGTGTCTACTTGTTGGACTAGGATTCAACAACTCATTCCAAGATGCTAATCAACACAGTCAAGCACTACACACAAATGGCTGCTAAGATTACATTTATGGGACCCAGGTTTTCAAGGAAACATCTCAAGTATGAACCAATTATTTTAATGGGTTTACAATCTTGATATTGTTAGAATGTAGAAAAAATCAAATTGTAATATGTGTGAGATCACGAAAGGATCCATACATGAGGTCAAGGAATGTGGTCTTGTCACTCTAGCAGGAAAAATATAACCTGACAAATAATGGGTTCATACTTCGAGTCTTCTCTATTGGAGGGTGGTCACACTAGAGGATGGATGACTTTTTTTCATTTCAAGTCATCTTCTCACTTTCAAATTGCGCTTGCATGAGAATAACTTTTTTCTTTCTATTTCTTCTTTCCTTTTAGCAATCCTTGTTGATGTTGATGGATTTCAAGAATACACATATTGTGATGTTTGATTTTTTGAGAGAGGTAAATGATTTGGTGTTAAACTCAATATGGATTGTTGTCCAATGAGTTTACAGGATTGTGATAGAGAATTAATACCCTTCCAAGGGTCATCAAACAACTTGATGGAGCTTTGTCACAACTCAATATAGATTATTATCATTCTAATTTGGGAATCAATGATTGAAGAGTTATAGAAAGTGGTAGTCCAAGAACCCAAGAATTTAGCTTGAACCTACACCCTTCCAAGGGTGACGAGGAAGCATGATGGAGTTCCACTTGATTCAATATTTGTTTTATCTTAAAGGAAGATCTTTGAAGAATACATTTTTATGCAATCAAAAGCTCTTTGCCATGTAAGCCTTGAGTTAGGGGGAGTAAGGAGGGGGCTGTCCCTTGGCAAGGTGATTTTGTGGTTTAAGGGATACTTTTATAAGAACAATTTAATAAGGGGGGAATGTTAGCAATTCCTATTACATTGTTTAGTTTTATAGTTATTAGGCAGTTATGCGGTTAGAAATTGTTCAACTACATTT
>VDFB02270651.1:374446575-374544063 GCA_007258455.2 Sequoia sempervirens
TACCTATGGGTTTGGAACCTTCTTGACATGTGAACTTGTCCTTGGAGTGTGAAAAGACCCCTCAAAAGTCCACATTCATGAATGTGACGAATTCAAAGAGTGTTGGGGCTTGGGAAGTGTGACTTGTAACTCTCAACTTTCCACTCCCCAAAAGTTCTTGGAATTGGCACAAGGCTCACACATGTGTGAGCACTTGTGGGAAAGAGTGTAGGTTGGAAGATTCCTATATACCTCAAGAAGATGGAAGATTTGGGCATTTCCCACTTCTCCTCTTGGAGAACTCAAATGAAGATGGTAGACAGTGAACATGATGGTTTTGGATTGGAGAAGAAAGGATAGTAGAAAAAGATTAAGTCCCTCATTGAAGAAGAAAAGATAAGTCCTCTATTTTCATTCTCTTTTGTTATTGTTGTTAGAAGGTGACATGGTTGCATGGTTCATTGTAGAATATGTTAACCGAGGGAACTTGTAAGCATGTAATCTGGTGGTGTGCTATTCTTATTCTATGTAAATGTTGAATAAACTCCATATATCATCTTGGGGATAAAATAATTCCTTGCTCGGGGGTATGGCTAGAGCCCATGAGGCTCCATGACGCCATTACGGTAGGGTGAAGAGCAAGCCCTTGTATATTGACTATAAAAAAAAATTCATTATTTTCTCAATATTATTGTAATATTAAGTTGAAGAAGTGAGTTTCATATATGTTCAATAAATAAAAGAAAGAAAGAAAGTCTTATTCTTTTTCTGTGTAATCTTTACAAAATTTGCTTTGGACAAACAAAAGAAAGTTGCTGATTGATTTGTATGAAGCTATCAAACTCCTAGCTCCTTTTAAAATAATGTAAGGAAAGCATACATAGAACTACGTTTCGTTTGAAACAAAAGATAGATATGAATAAATCTATTGTAGTCAAGATTCTTGTGCAAGTTGGTTTATAATTGTATAAACAAAGGAGAATGTAAATAAGACTCTAGGTTGTTCTATTTCATTACCAAGTTAATCTAACCATTTCACTCAGATACTGCTGAATGACAGACAATATCTCAAGGGAAGGGGGAACAAATAACTTAGTCTTATTGGAAAGTCTCACACCTCTTTGTGCTACTAAAATTCATGCTCCTCTTTGAATAACTATTATGATGTTTTCTGTTGGTATAAAGAAAGGGTGTACGCATCCTAAAAGAACTATTGTACTAATTTGTGCTCAAAGATAATTGGGAAATTGTGGAAAACCCCACACTTGAACCTAAAATATGAAGGGAAAGATTGAATATCTAAAACACCCTTACTGTTTTTGACTGTTATCATAAATTCTCGGGAAGAAACTACTATTACAGAGAACTTAGCGGATGAGAAGTTCTTGTTAGCTCAATGGTCGACATTAACGTCAATAATACAACTCACTCTTTTGGTGGGGAATATAAATATAGAAATGAATAAAAAAACAAACAAAAATAAATAAATAAGAAACACAGGGAAGGGACGCGACCCATTGCAGTATTGCTCAAGCCGCCCTCATGGAGTGCAGCCCAACCTCTAATCCACCACCCTCGCCTCTTTCTGCACATTTGACCTCAAACAAATCGACTTGTAGAATTACGGGCTACAGAGATCATGCATAGGTATGAAGAGTAGTTACCATGGCCAAAAAGAGAAAGGAATAGGGGAAAACAAAAGGGACGATCAGCCTCTCTACCTCACGTGCCAATCCCAGCTTGTAGATTTCATTCAAATGCTTGCTTTGACGTCTACTCTCAAAAAAAATAAAAATAGACTGTTACGAAAATCTGATATATGAATTGAATGCTCAGACTTACCACGAGCATTTCTCATCTTAGCTCCATCAGCGACCATTGTACTTGTTACTATCAAGAGGTTAATCTCCTTGGTGATCTGTCACTTGCATTTCACTAGAGTCTTTAGTGCCTTGCTAAGAAAAGCAATCAAAATGAATACCTCTCTAGGCTGCCTCTTGTTCATTGTATCATTTTGGCCCTGCCTTCTATGCACCCTTCCAAACATGGAGTACGACATCTATTATGTATTGAAGGCGAGTTAATGCTCAATGGGCAACCTAGCCTAGGTGCGTCGGTAGCATAGAGTTGACTTGCATAAATAAATAAATAAATAATAGTTCATAGTCATTATCGTATGCAACAAATGGTCTGCAAACCTTGATAAACAATATTTATTTTCTTTTGCATCGATCTTCTTGGCAGCTAGATGGTCATCCCATCATAACCTCATAACTCTAATGCTCTGCAGGGTGTCGTAATATATCTATGATAGTTGCATTGACAGGATGCATTGAATGATGGGTCAGATGTTGAGTGTAGACGGTGCCTTAGTCAAATAAAATCTGGCGCTATCTTGCGAGGCCATGCGTGCCATAAATCACCTACCACCACCAATAGGTTTTGGGGTCACCAGTTAGGCTAAGATGCTGTAAAAATGCTTCGAGTGAAATAAATGTTGCTTTAACCTTCTATCTGACTCCTGCGTCATGAGAAACATCTTATCATCACTGTCCTATACAATTCCCTTTACTAAATTAAATCAAGACATCAATTTAGATGGCATACTCTGCTAGAAGCCAACATTTATGTCAGAGTAAATGAATTAGAAGAGCAACTCGAAGGAACACATAGAGAGTACCAGAACTGTTAGGAAAAGAATGAACAAAACATTGGGCAGATAAACGAAAGAGAATGGACATGAATAAACCTTGAGGAGGAGTTTAATCGACTGGATATTGGTTTCCCTAAGAGTTACGGCCTCTTTTTGTCTAGCACCAACCAATAATTTGTACATGGAATTGAAATAGTACCAAGGCGATTGGGTTCCATTATAACAGAGCAGCAAGCTATCGTCACAATAGTTGTCCGAGAAACCACCCTTATACTTCCAATTTAGGAGTCTTGTAAAGCACTGAAAATATTTATTTTAGAATGGATGAGGGAGTTATGGTAGATACATCAACAAGTATAAACCATCGGTCATCGATCAGTTAGTGGGCTGGGAAGGAAATAAACGATTGCACTCTCTAAAGTAAAGGTTCCACACTAGCATAGTAGAGTTCAAATTGACGCCAGGATAGATTCATTAGATTCGGTTGTGTAGGTACTAACGTCATTATGTCTAATGGAGTTGGAATTTTGACTGGAATGCAGTTAATATAAATAGTGTTGCCACTAACTTGAGTATAAATGAGAATGTAAATAAAAAGATGATCACTATTTATAGTTAATGTTACAACGGCGATGGTGTAGAATTTAAGCAACGGTAGAAATAAATACTCCACTAATCTCTTTGAAATAAAAGCATGCAGAAGAAATTAAACACACACTATTCACACAATTAATATCATATCTTTTTCACACCAGCGACTATAGCTCATTTAACAGATGAACTCAAGTTTAACAAGAGCTACTACAGCTATACCGACACTCTCAAACATGACCAACGATGGAAAAAGAAAACAATACACGCCGGTTTGGATTTCACACAATATTCATTTACATTCTATTTGGATCTAATAGTAAATAGTTTGGTGAACAATCATAAACAATGCAGGAAAAATATGTTAGGGCGGTGGCTAAAGCTGAAGACTAGTCTGCTTGACGCTTAAACATGCATAAAATGATTAGACCTATGTTAGTTACTCTATGATTATGCTTTTATAGATAAAACTTAAAATGATTCCCTCTTCTACAAATTTAATATGGATGCGTAATGAATGACTTTCTTTTTGTCAAACCTGTTGGAATAGATGGGCACGTATTTAGGAAAAACAAGTGCTTAAAAATATAGTAAATATAACATGAAAGAATGTAATTAAAGTAGTGATGGAGTAAGTGTTCTCTACTTTCATTTATGCTAAAAAGCCTTGAGTAGTATATTCTACGTGTCCCTATATTCCCTTACTCTTACAAAAAAAACATTACAATGAAAAAAAAAAAGAAAACCAAATTCTCTCTTAATAGAAAATTAGTAAGAAATATTTACTTTTTCTTTAGTTTAAAAATATGTATGTTCATCTTTTAGAATTTAAATAACCATTTTATCTCAATTAAATATGGAAAGTTAGGTTAATAATATTGATTTATGATTTCCTCTTATAAAGTGAAAAATAGTATTTAAAGGTAATATATATGTATATATTATATCTTTAAAAATATTAATTATGAGTTTTAATCAATGATGTCATAATATATTAATATGAAATAAAATAATTAATCAAATAAATAATAGTTAGACATAAATTTAAATATGTATATAACATTTATACATGTACAATAATAAATAAATTTTAGAATTTATTATCGTGTTTACTATCATGTTTATGAGTTAGTTATTAGTGATGAATGGTGGTGATAATTTTTTTGAAAATGATAACGAGTTGACTTATAATAGTGTTTATATGGTTCATTACAAAATAATTTGTTAGTTATGTTTTGCCTTATGTGTAATTTTAAGGCATGACAATCATTATGTCGTATAGCAACTTCACCTAGTTAATAGACTTTGTCCTTGAGTTTCTTGTTATTGCCTCACCCAAGTATCAGATTAATTATATTAGGTTTGTTAATCACTAAGCAAACTAATTCAACCAAGACAACACAATTCGTCATCTTAGTAAGATATGAGGGCAAAGGTGCAAGCTTAAGGATAATTTTATTGGCAGTGACGTTAGCAATCATGTTAACTCATCATGACAATTACAATGGTAGTTAGCTTAATGCTTGTTTTGAAAAAAAATTGGGCATGAGCATTAATCATGATAATCATGTCTAATAGTATAAGGCCTTACCAATTGTGTTGTACGATGTTGGCTTGTTGGGATCGTGTAGGGGTGAAAACCTATGTTAAAAAAAAAAAAATTATGTGAGTTTTCTTGTCAAAAATTTCAGGCATGATATAATTGTTCTAGAGCCTCCCATGACCTAAGGTCCCGAGCAATTGCCCCTCTATAGTACCATGAATAACTTTTGGTTGAATCTTTAAAAGGTCAAATTGGAGACACTTCTCAACAAATGTGCTGATGTAGAAAGTTGCATTATGAGTCACACCTCCAAACCTTAGTTATAGATATATAAGAGACCAGTCCACATTTCAAAAAAATGAAGGTCCTATGATATTCCAATCAATTGCTATAGGCTAACAAAGTTGCCTACATGACTACTGACCCCTCTCCCCTAGAAGCTATAAATAGTGCATTTTCTTTCAAAATATGTATGTTGTTTATGTATGTATTCCTCTAAATATAAAACACAAGAAATGTTCCTTTAAAACATAAGTTTTCAATAGCATGGTTCCTTAGTGGAATTTATGCATGGAATGGTTGTCCCCTAATCTTAGTTGAATGACTTCATATTCTCTAGAAAACCTAATAAATAATAAAACCAAGCACAACATACACAAAATGGTTATATTATCAAAGCAATTTATTATAGGTATAAAACCAATTGAACAAATCCTACATAACATTTGAATGGGTTGTCTATTCATATATCAAAATGTACATTTGACTATATGTATTCATTAATTAAAAATCAGAATATAATAATTTTCAATTTGCAATTAATTAATGTTGGATAGGCATTGTCACACCTAGTGTTAGGATTTTCATCCAAGATCACAACAACAAAACCTTGTGCTTCCACAAAAATGCTTGCACACAATGATCAACCTAATTCACATTATCAAAGGGATTAATAAAAGAGTTAATTTGAATGTGCAATGACTTTGCTTAAAAATTCCCTCCATATGGAACACACATTCAGTTTGAGTGGCATTTTATATGAGTGCATTTGCAAACTTAATTGCTATTATGAGCTCTTCAAAGTTTATGTCATGAGGTGGATTAAGAAGACATATGTCTTAAAAACCTCAAAAAGTGACAGAAACTAAAAATTAAAACCTCCATTAAAACAACCCTCCCCTTTTGCTGCAAAAAAAAAAAAAGCTTTGCCAAATTCATTGCAAAAGAAAAAACTGACTCCTTTTTTATAAATTTTTAATCATGGAAAGAAAAATTCACCTCCCATTTAAACTGTTAAATCAAACTATCTCCCCCATAGTATACTATGATCAACATAGAAATGGAATGTTAGGATCAACTATTTAAATCTTAACACAATGGAAAAAATAACCATTTGATCAAGTGTAAGCAGAAATGACTTGGGCAGGTGCTAGAGGCTTGAGGGCCGAGTCAAACTGGAAGGTGAGACTATGCGTGGTAGTGTGATAGGCACTTTGAGAGCTAGAGATGACATGCAAGCACTGGAAAGATAAGTCCAGAATGCTAGGTGCACGTCAAATCAACAGTTGAAGACTCCTACGCTAAGTGCCAAATGGTGGTCATCACACCAAATGGAGGAATTATCTGCAGATCGATGAAGAGCCGTATAGGATAATGCATATGCATGTGACATCATTGTTGAAGAGGCCGTGGGCTTTGTGAGCGATCAAGGAGGTCGCAAAGGTTTAATTCCAAATGTGCAGACCTCAGATGCTTGCCTTTGTCTTTCCCACTGGCAGAAGACTAGAAGTCGACTTGCAGAAGATTAAAAATGGTGGCCTTATGTTGCACAGCTATTGCTGTAGTTCTTCATGCCGCGTCCAAAGTGCCCATATCGCGTAGTCGATGGGTCTTCTCTTCACTAGAGATTTCGTTACTATGTACAGAGCCCAATGATTAAAGTTCAAATTCAGTCATGAGAACATGTATCAGTACTTTCTCCAATGAGAACAAGTTGCATTGCAAAATCAATCATGTTTGTAATGTTTCATCATGTTATTAATGCTTCTTGCATTGTGATATCAAAATAAGCATGCCATATATTTTTTGAAAGAATAATACAGTGTTGATTTAAAATCAAGTCAAATTTTCTTAAATTAGTGTCTCAGCATCCTAACGAATAATTGATACCTTTTATTCAATTTGTAGTCTTTTTCTCTCAATTCCTATATTAAAAGTGCTCGTTTGCAATTCTCACAAATAACAATGGCCATGGGTTGATAATGTTGATTTTTTCATTGGATGCGAGCTCTCCAATGTGCCTTTTGAAAGGAAAAGATGGCCATTTGTAACATCAAAGAAAGATTTATAAAACTTCAATGTACTTTTGATATCACATTTCTTCAAAAGCAACTATATTTTACTTTAGGCAACATTTCAACTTGACAACAAATAAGTGATTCTTTATGATATAATTTATTATATAATTTTTTAATTAATTCATGACTCGAAAATGGTTTGTTGCAATACTGATTAAAAAAATATACCATTGTTCATGGCTTGATAGTGTTGACTTCATTAATTACATTTATGATCAACAAAGTGTTGTATGAAAGGAAACCATTATAATTTATATGTTTATAGCAAAATTCAAGAAAATTGTCTATAACTTCAGTTTACTTTTAGCAAACAATGCTTATTATGCATGGTCATATATGTGTTTTCTTGATTGAAAATTACATGTTGAATATCTTTATTTACAAAGAATATCTAATTTTTGTGTTTATCTATGTCAATTGAAAATTATTTTACTAAATTTTAGACATATTAATCTTTTCATGTGAATTTTTATTTTCAAAATAGCAAACATAACTAATCAAGAAAATGAATTTCATATAAAATTATACTAAGCTACCTTCCATGATTATGTTAGCAATTCCTATTACACTGTGTAGTTTTATAGGCGGTTATGCAGTTAGACGTTGTTCAACTACATTTCTCCTATTTATATATGTTTTTTTTTTTTTTTTTTCCGTTCTTTAATAAAACAATTTAAACATATTCACCCCTTCATCTGGTATCAGAGCCGTGTAAGACGCGGTTTCATTTCTATAATAGTGTAAGGCAAGTATGGGTGGAGTATAGAGTCAAGGCTTCATAGCTTCTGTAGCACTTGTATAAGGCATGTGTGTATTTCTTCAATGATTTGTGGCGATAGCAGGACTTGCTTGCAGGTATTCTATGTACTCCAGTACTTAATCGAGCGCACTCAGGGAAGACAGTCGTGTGTCTCTTTCCTTCTTCACCGCGCTTTCTTTTACTTTGAATAGCAAAACTTACTCGATCACCTTCTGTTCACTCGTCATGGTCCTGTGAAATGAGAAACACTCATGATTCAAGAACTGCAAACATTCACGGCCATTTGTAGCAACATGTAACATAATTCAGCACACGGAAGAATCAACCAGGCATTTGAATCGTTTGCATATAGAAGCAACATCTATTGGGAGATTGGTTTTGATTATGGGGGTATGAAACAATGAGGGTATAGTTCTATGACGCATGACCTTTGGAATCTTGAATTGCAATAAAAAAAGGGTAAATATTCGTACAAGATTTTGAATTGATGTTCTTCCTTTTTGTCAATATGCTTTATAAAAATGTCTTACATCAAATTCTTGTGGATATTGTGCTACTCACTCCTTACATAAATAGTTATAAGAGGCATTTTATTTGGTTTTTAGTCCATATTTGTGTAGCAAACAACAGTGGTAATGGTGTCTGAAGTTTGAGTGTTACACGAGTAGGAGAATTAGTGTTAGGCATTTGGGTTGCACTATTAAGATCCATACACTAAGTCGCCTTTCATTGATGTTGACTAGTCTATGCCTTTCACCATTAAAATATATAGAATGAATTCACAGGAAGCCACATAGATACTGGTTGGATCATTTTGAAAAGAAGTATAAGGAGAAGCGTGAAGAACACAAGCGATATGTTTCTTTTCAAAAAGACTCTTGGTTTCGAGTGTAAGATGTTTGCTAAGAAGCGTTATGCAGGGAAATCTTTGATAAAGCAAACAATTATTATGCATTGAAAATACCACTAGATGCAAAATGAATGATAATATTCAGGAAGGATTAGTGTCTACTTACTTGTTGGACTAGGATTCAACAACTCATTCCAAGATGCTAATCAACACAATCAAGCACTACACACAAATGGCTGCTAAGATTACATTTATGGGACCCAGGTTTTCAAGGGAACATCTCAAGTATGAACCAATTATTTTAATGGGTTTACAATCTTGATATTGTTAGAATGAAGAAAAAATCAAATTGTAATATGTGTGAGATCACAAAAGGATGCATACATGAGGTCAAGGAATATGGTCTTGTGACTCTAGCAGGAAAAGTCATATGGGAAAAAGATAACCCGACAAATAATGGGTTCATACTTTGATCCTTCTCTAGTGGAGGGTGGTGGCACTAGAGGATAGATGAATTTTTTTCATTTCAAGTCATCTTCTCACTTTCAAATTGTGCTTGCATGAGAAGCACTTTTTTCTTTCTATTTCTTCTTTCCTTTCAGCAATTCTTGTTGATGTTGATGGATTTCAAGAATACACATTTTTTGAGACAAGTAAATGATTTGGTGTTAAACTACATATGGATCGTTGTAATGAGTTTACAAGATTGTGATAGACAATTAATACCCTTCCAAGGGTCATCAAACAACTTGATGGAGCTTTGTCACAACTCAATATAGATTATTATTGTTCTAATTTGGGAATCGATGATTCAAGAGTTATAGAAAGTGGTAGTCCAAGAACCCAAGAATTTAGCTCGAACCTACACCCTTCCAAGGGTGACGAGGAAGCATGATGGAGTTCCACTTGATTCAATATTTGTTTATTCAAAGGAAGATCTTTTAAAGAATGTATATTTTTTTATGTAATCAACAAGTTTTGCTATGTAAGCCTTGAGTTGGGGGGGAGTGGGGGGTGAGGGGGGCGGTCCCTTAGCAAGGTGATTTTGTGGTTTGAGGGATACTTTTATAAGAACAATTTAATAAGGGGGGAATGTTAGCAATTCCTATTACATTGTTTGGTTTTATAGTTATTAGGCAGTTATGCGATTAGAAATTGTTCAACTACATTTTTCCTCTTTATATATGTATTTTTTGTTCTTTAATAAAACAAATTAAGCATATTCACCCCTTCAAATCGATCTATCTTTTTTTGGATTTTGAATGCTATAGACTAACAATATTACCATGATTTCTCACATATTAGTGAGGGTTTTAGTAATACACATTAGATATGAAAGAATGCATTTTTTATTCAATTTATAATATCTTATGGCATTCTTTATGCATTAGTATTGTCTATAACTTGTATCATTTATTGTTTATAGTCTAGGACATTAATACATTAATTTCTACATACCACAATTAAAATATTTGGTAATTTTTAACAAACATGAATGACTATAAATATCAATTTTTAAAAAGTATATGTTGATAACATTAGACAATAAATATAGTTTTAGGAAAGTTGTATCTAGCAATGGTTTTTGTATGATTATTAAATATTGTAAGTTTTGAAATGTAATGAATAGTAATTTTAGTGTTGAAAATTGTCACCCTTGATAATACATACTATGCTTTGCTCGCCCTTAATTTATTGGACCTATTTGAACCCCTAATTTCCTAAATTATGCATTTCATGGCCTAATTTTAAGAATTACCTAAAATGTGGAAAATTGTTGTTTTATGTTTTAGGACATAGAACAATCAATCTCCTTGAAGTTTCATTCAAGGGAACCCTAGATATCTCAAATCCAAGGATAGAATGAGGGAAAGAGATCTGCAATAAGGTGTCCTAGGGTGTGATTAAAGACAATAAAGGGGTTCACCCCCAAGCAAGGCTTGGAAAGAAAGAGATGAATGGAATGTGAAAACCTAACTATATGACATACAATATGAAACTGAAATGCAGAATAACAAACTAAGAATGAGAAAAGGGGTACTTGAAAGAAAGATGTGGTCAAAACAAGCTATGAAACCCTGAAATTGTGTTATTTGATGCTCACTAGGACTCATACGCTAGTCTAGGAAATTTAGTCCTAGACTAGGGTTTTTGTGCCAAAACTAGAATCTGTTAGTGACTAATCTAAATCTATTGAAATGTAGAAAAAAGGTAGTACTGGGACTCATATGCCACAAGTGGTGATTTAGTCCCAGTATCAGGGTTTGGCTGAAATTCTAGTATTCTTTGGTGATCTCCTATAGCTTTATTCCTACCAAATCTCTAAGTTTAAAAGCTTGAATTCTACTTTGTAGATGTCTTTTCATGAAGATGACAACCTTGTGACAACTTGACAACTTAAATCCTCAATCTTGCAACTTTGTCTTCAAAGGATCTTCAAGTCTCAAGACACCTAGATATGTAATCACACATGTAGAGAAAGGAAAACCTTGTTGATTGTTAGGAAATAGGGGTTTTCGTAGGTCGAACCCTATTTAGATAATTAAACCTTGTGATGAAATAATGAAACATAAACATGAAACATGAAATATGAACAATGATACCTTGAATGATGTCTTGAGATGTAAATCTGCAATATAACATGAAGTGGCCATGAAGAATGTAGATCTTGATCTTGAATTGGATATGAGATAATGCTTAACTTGGATCTTGAATACTAGATCACAACACTAGCTCAACAACATGCTTGATGCTTTATGACTTTGACATGATGATGGATCCTGAATTTGTGTAACAAATGATGAAGAAATCTACCATTGAATGCCTTAGAAATGCTCTTGTGAAGTCTTAGGATACTTGAATCTTGATTTCTAAGTTGATAATATGATTTATTTGGTGAAATGATGATGATTTGAAACCTTGTTTATATAGGTATTCCATCTAACTTACTGTTTATTAGATCCCAAATGTTGACATTCATAAAATTTGAATCCAAAACCCTGATTTCCTACTCAAAACCCCAAAAAGGGGCCATATGGGACTCATACACCCAAGGTGGTATATAGGTCCCATTTGGGTGGGACTCATATGCCCAAGGTGGCACATGGGACCCACTAGGGAGTTTTAGGCTGAGGAAATGTCAAGAAGTTAGAGAATTAAGTGTATTTATTGGCTATGTCAAGATCTCAGTTGAAATAAGCCTCAGGATGCATAATGAAGGGTCTTAGGGGCCTATTAATGATGATATTAAGGTCATAAATGCAAGAAGGCCCAAAAATCAATGTGAAGATGTAAATAAATACACTTTACAACACTAAATTAGGGAAAAATTAGGTCAATTTAGCTTAAAATGGACCTAAATCTAATGTGAATGTGTAAAACACATTACAACACTAGATCAAGGAAACATTAGGTTTATTTTAATGTTAATCATTCCCAAATCAAGTGTGAAAATGTAAAGGATGATATTTTTCTATACTAGATTTAGCCCCCACTTTAGTGAGAAAAGGATCTTTCTTCAAACTCACACTAAACTAGACATTCAATAGGGGTCTACGTGTACTAATGTGGATGGTCTAGGATGAAAAAGACCAAGGGAGTGGTCAAGCCCCAATATCTAAGATCCTCCATGAAACCAACATAAGCACAATAGACACACACAAGGTATATGATATGCAACAAATTAAGATACACGAACACACAATGTTAAAGACACAAAGATGAAAGAAAAAAGAAAGGAAAGGTGGATCAGGCTTCAACCATTTGTCTTGCACATTTTGGATTAGATCTAAGCTATTTGTCCAAAAATGCATGCCCACTCTAAGGCAATAGAACTCTAGGTTTTCTGTTGGGTGAGCATCCAAAAAGGGTGGCTTACAAGTGGAACCTGATGTCCACTATGCAAACCAAATACACACTCACAAGAGCTAGAACCTTAGGCCATCCAGTAGGTGAGCCCCCAATGTGGTGAGAAACATATGCATGTGACTGGTATGCACTCACATACACAAGCAAGTTACGATTGGAAATTCACACCTAAGTTCTAATCCCATATGCACAACCATACCAAAGCTATACCTCGTGATGACTTTGATAGTGTGACACACAAAAAATAACTTCAATCTTCATGAGGCAAGAAAAGCTTTGTATGCTTGACACTCATGAACAAATAGGATGGCTCCACATGTAAGCAAAGTGTGTTATGCAAGATGGCCATATAGTAAATATTGTAAATGTAGTAGTGTAAAGTACATTCAAAGGGATTTTTCTTAGCTCATGTAAGGTCTCTTCTTAGGGAACATCATTCCTAATATCTACAAGAGAGGACAAGTCAAGGAAATATCACACTTTTGAAGGATATCAAACCCAATCAAATCACTAAGAAAAGGACACAAATTGCAAGAAGAAAGAAAAATACATAGTGAAATATGAGTGTTGAAGTATTCCCCCACTTTAAAGTGGTTGATAACACCATTACTATGAGAAATTCCCTTAAAGTAGAAGAAGACATGAGAGACTATTGAAAAAACCCTATTCCAAGTCATGTGTTTCCAAATGAAACTACACCATGGATAAGGGGTTGGCCTCAAAACTCAGTATGTCACAGCACCACATCCCAAGATTGTTGTTTTATATACATGGAAGGCAGTCAACTAGCCAAAGAGACAAAAAAAAGTTTCATACGAAGACAAGGCTACCTAACCCCTTCCTCCCACTTGGTGCAAGACAATGATGAGTTGGGATTATTGATGAGTAACATGCTAGAGTGAAAATCAGTATTAGTTAGAGGAATTAGATGACCCAGCATAAGGAAGAGCACCACACTCCTTAAGAAATTGAATTTTATTACTCAAATCCTTTCATTCATTAGTATAATGACCATGAAATCTTGTAGTAAAATTTCTTTCATGTTCTTGGAGGGAGGGATATCAAATGATCTTGGAGGATTCTCGGTCCAAGATAATCTCTTGATCAAAAGTAGAGGATATTTCATTATTTTTCTACAAAGATATCTATTGGTTAGTACAAGATATCATATTTACACAAGACTCTTTAGATTGTGCAATTTTGTACTCTCCTTTATTCCTGAGGGTGTAAAATATATAAAATTTGAATCATTAGTTTTTTGTTTTATGACATTAATGTTCAGTGAATACTTCTTTGTTTCTTTCAAAGGACCATAATCAAAACCACTAGTGTATATCAATTCAAGATGTACTAATGTTAATTTTTTCTTCAAAGAATCTTTTGTAATAGTTTTGAGATTGAGTGAAGGCTTGTTTGTTTCTTTTGAGGGACAATAACCAAGACCATTATTCATTCCTTGCATGCTAAGCTCTAAAGGGATAGAAATACCTTTTTATCTAGCAATACATGCTTTTCCACTATATCCAAGTTGTCTCATGAGTTCATAACCTTTTCCATAAAGCTTTTTCATTTCTTTTTGGTTTGCTGGTTGCTCATAATCAACTTCATCAATGTTTGTTGTATAATTTTCTTCTTCTTCTAAAGTGTTTGAGGAGGATGCTTGTGAAGGGTCCTCCAAATTTTGTGTTGACATTATTGCTTTTTCTTTTTCATGCTTCTTTATTATATTTTTGGTTTCCCATGAAAGCTAGGTATGAAATCCAAGGAACCCCAATCATCTTCGAATAACTTCATGACTTCCTCAATATTTTTTTCTTTTTATTTCTCTTGCATGGGTTCCACTTGTGTAGTTGGTGTTAATGTTTTCAAAGTATTATCCCTACCTTTCTCAATGTTCAAACATCTATTTAGTTTAGGGTCAAATTTGATTGTACATATACTTTGCTATTGTAGACATTGTAGTGTAGAAAATTGTACTCCCTTCTTGGAGATGGTATAATTTCACACTTAAATTGGACCTATTTTAGTATCCTTGCATTCATAACCCTTTAAATCATCATTAATAGGCCTCTAAGACCCTTTATTTTGGATCTCAAGGCTTATTTTAGTTGAAAAAATCACATCAATAAAAGCATTAAATTTTCTAACAACCCAACATTGGCCCACCTCAAAAACCTAGGATGGGACTCATACGCCACCTTGGGCATATGAGTCCCCCTAGGTGGTACCAATACACCACCTTGGGCGTATGAGTCCCCCTAGGTGGGACCCATATGCCACAAGTGGTGTATGAGTCTCGTGTGGCCTATTTTTAGGGTTTGAGTGGGAAATTAAGGTTTTTAATTCAAATTTTTGGTTGATGTTGGTATTTGAGAACTAAATAATGGTAAATTAGATGAAGTTTCTGTACAAAAAATGTTTCAAATCATTATTTTCATCTAAGAGAGAAAATTCAAGATCTAGGCATTCACAAGCACTCAAGCATACTTTCACAAGAGCATTCAAGAGCAAGTAGCAAAAAAATTTGAAGTCTTGGAGAAGCATTATGGTGTTTTTGCAAGCCTTCAATCTCACTTTCATTCAAGTCTAGCATTGTTAAGGACTGATAATGGTCACCTATGGTGAATCATGATGGATTCTAGGTTGGGGAGATGCAACTAGCCATCAATCCAAGCCTAATGACTTATTTCCTAAGTGATTCCATCCTCCATTGTCATTCTAATTTTAACCTAAAGGAAGCTACATTTTTCATTATGGATTATTAGGGTGATTAGACATGTCCAAAAGTGATTCATCACATCTATGCTTCATTCATGCATCTCATTCTGGCACATTAGAGTAGGGTTGCGTTACATTAAAAATTTCCTAATCTTAGAGACACTTAAGATTAGGGGTTGTATTCACAATTACTTTCAAGATCTATTTTTACTATCAAGGTTTAACTACTAAACTAGGGGTTTGACCAAGGAAAACCCCCCATAAGCAAATCAACACTATGGATATGTGTAGGATCATCATGTGCCAAAAAGTGGCGATATGATGGGTATATGACTGAGAAATTTTTTTTTACCCAAAATTGATGAAACAAAAATGGTTTTTAAAGGATATTCTCAACTTTCCACCAATATAAATTATGCTTTACTTTCAATTTAGTAAATAATTATTATTCATTTTCTATTTGAATTATGACTAAAATCTTGATTGATAGGCTGATTGAAAAACATCTATAGATTTCAAATGGTATCACATTTTTTGAATCTCAAACATGCATCACATTCTATGCTTCACATACTATAGGATTAAAAAAAGAAAAATTGAATTTCATGAAGTTTTGACCAAGTTAAGGTGGTCAGACATACAAATTTTTATATTATATAAAATTTGTAATAAATAAATCATAATTAATTATTAACTTGAAAAAAAATACAAAAAAATATGTATCACATCAGGACATGAGTCCTCTACTTATATCTAAAATCTTGTAGAAAAGTATTATCATTCTATTATGGTTAGGGTGGTCAAATAGACACCTACTTCTTATTTTTTCCCTGAAATTTAAGTACTACTAGATTAAAATTTCAAATGTTTACCAAATAGGTTTTTTGTTTTTTTTTAAAACCTAGTAGCTTAGAAACTACATTCAATTTGCTACAGATTCTATTCTTACATATTTTTGAAATAATATAGATAACTTATTAAAAAAATTATTTCAAGTTTCCTAACTCTAATTTTTCTAAATTTTTTGCCACTTAAGGGCCTATTTTTTCCATGATGATCCTACACATACCCCTATATTCTATTTTATAGGTCTTTTTATAGGTTCAGATCTGAAAATTAGGTTAGAAAGAAAGAGTTGAGATAGAAGAATAGATTCAAAATTTTACTTTCTAAAAAAGAAAAACAAAACTGATACACGACTTGTGGATTATGAGTCCCAGTATAGTGAATTTTCTAGATTTGAGGACTTCTAGACTTGTCACTATTAGATTTATGTTCCTGCCCAAAAACCCTAATCTACGACTAAATTACCCAGCCTGGCGTATGATTCCCAATTGGGATTAAAGTTATCATTTTCAGCATTTCTGACCTTGTTCCAAGCTTCTACAAGTTTCTGAGTGCACCTCTATGTTTTCTCAGTTTATTGTTTTGATTTGCATTCATTTCTAGTTCATTTATTTAAGTTTTACACATCATTAGGTTTTATCATTTGATTTTGCATGTTACATAGTTCATAGTTTGATAGGATTAGATTACATTTGGTATTCATTAGAAGAAAGAACCAAAACCACCTATAAAACCAATGAACCACTTGGAGAAACCATAGTTATTTGAGTATTTCAAATCTCCTTTTCCAAGTTATCTTAACCCTCAAGCCTTTTAGTAGTGATGACTTTGACATGTTAGATGAAGCCCTTGAGGGTTTCATCTCATAAGGTTCATCCACTAAGGATTGCTATAACCAACCAAAACCAAGATAATTTAATGTAATTCCAACTCAACTCATCCCTTACCCACCTTCACACAAACCTCAAACTCAAAACAAATCCGTTTTCACCCTTGAACCACCTAAGAATAATTATTTACAACAATCAAGTTATAATACCATTACTCATACATATAATAATAGAAATAATCCACAACCAAAACAACCAACTCTAACATCTTTACCTTTTCCTAACCTCATCTTTCTTAGTGCTCCTCATTTTCCTTCGAATAGTGTAAAGGAGTATGATCTTGTTGAAAAACTTAAGAATACTCCTGCAAAGATATACAAGCTATGGGACCTAATTCAAAATTCACCTAATTATCAAACTACGCTTCAAACCACCTTGCAACAAGTTGTGGTTTCCTCTAGTACAAATACAAGTGATGTGGTAGCTCTAATTCAAGGAATAAATGTGGTTAACATAGACATTACTTTTCATCAACATGAGCTACCTCCTTTGTAAATGAGAAATAAAAATGATGCATTCATCTACCTATGAGGGGTGGGAGATAAAAAGAACCCTTGTTGACAATGGCTCTTCCCTTAATGTGTGTAGTGTGACCCTTTTGGATAAACTAGGCATGGATAAATAAAGAATTCAACCTGATTCCTTGTTGATTCAACGATTTGATAATGTAGGAAAGCAACTGCTTGGTGTCATTACTTTGCCTATTATAATTGGAAAGGCTACATTGCAAATTCCCATTCATGTTGATGGAACCTTAATTCTCATGTCCCATCTTAAACCCTTTCTTGCATTTAGGAAGGTTTTAGGATTTGTTTCCTTGAAATCACTTGAGTGTTCTATTTTTCTATTGACTCCCTATTGCCTACTATTGGTCACTATTTTAATTTTTTTTATCAGGCAACCCGTTCCCTCATCATGGGTCTAGAAAAAAAAATTATAATGATTTTGGGGTTCTTAAGTCTTTTCTATCTATCATATCATCTTAGGAAGTCCCCTCCATTAAAAAAACTTATGAAAATGTGCCTAAAAGTTTTCACTTAAGTTCAATCGGCCTTATGTCCTTATCACTCATTGTTGATCACTTTTGAAATATATGTTTTATATCAGCAATGAGCAATGAGGTGATATCTCTTTGATATCACTCATTGCGAATTGTTCCTTGAACTTCTGATTGAAAATAGCAATGAGCGAGGTTCTTAAGGGATCACTTATCACTAATGATTTTTGAATTCTTAAAGTTGTAATAGCAATAAGTGATGATCTCTGAATTTATGATCATAGTTTCATCACTCATCACTAATATGTTACGAAGAGATTGTTTTAAATTAGTGATGAACACAAAGATGAGTTTCTAATTGCATCACATCTCATGGATTTGTTTTGAGAACTAAGAAGAGGATTAGTGATGAGCGATATGGTCCCTTTTAAGGACTTTTCTCTTGCTAACTTAATTACATCCTATTTGTGATATCTTTTGTGCCATTGATTGTTATGTGGCTGTACGTGTCAAACTATGGTGCTTACATCTCTTGTTGCTAATGGAAGTCAGGGTGCAAAGTTGATTTAGAGAGGAGCAATAGGGATGGATGAGATCAAGAAACCAACCATAGATCTAAGGGATGATATTTTATCGCATGAGAAATTTGCATCGTTGATGAGGATGGATGAGAATGAACTAAATCAACCATTGATGACAGCCACTACATGAAGAGGTAATGTGGTGAAATCCTAAGGATTTCATATAAAGAAAAAAGCAATATGATGAGGTGGATCGACAACCATTGATATAGTTTTAAAGCTAAAGGATCAATGATCAAGGTTTAAAATTAAACAACTAATTGTCAGTTTGCTAGCATGAGCTTACTATTGAATATTAATGGTGACATGCTCCCCTCTCAGGCATAATAGAAATTAGATATCTGGTCTATCATGTATACTAATTCACTATCTGGTGGAAAGAATACTAGACACTGAAGAATTTGTAAGGAAAGCTCTAGAAATTATCAGCAATCAGAATGATGTTGCTTTCATCTAGGTAAGAAAAATTGATACTTCATTTTAATTAAGGTAGTAAGGTGAATTCCTTGGAAAGCTAATAGGAAAATTGATGGAATGTGCAATTTAGTATTTTTTGGTCATTTCAATTTGATAATTGAGCACTGTCTAAATTGTAAAGAAATGTGTCTTGTTCAATAGTAGTGTTTTATCCTGTCATAATTGTGAAGGGTTTTATTTGGCTGTAAGAAATTGTAAACCCTAGTTTCCATTTGTGTTACAAGCATGAGTGACCTAGAGCCTAGTGAATCTAGTGGTAGACTAGAAAGGAAACCAAAACAAAAGAGGGTTAAAAGACTTGAAACTCAGGATGCTTCAACTGAAATTAAGCCTAAGCCAGTGATTGTGTCTAACCCTTTTCCTGGTACCCCTACGGCTTCCATGAAATCTAGAAGTGAAAAGAAGGAAATATAAAAGTTTATGCAAGAAATTTATGGAGGTATCAAAGAGGGAGGGTCATGAATTGGTAAAATTCCCACAAGACAAGTTGTTGTTACTAGTAGGTTGATTGATAGTGTTGAAAAAATTGGTGAAAAATCCCACCCCCAGAGTGGATGGCAATTGTTTCAGTATGCTTTCAATAGGTGAAATTCTTGTAAGCTTGTATGCTATTTGTGGGGGTTGAACCCAGGAAAGTTAGTGGTTCCAAATGTGTTTGTAGAAGTTGATTTAATGATGGAGCTAGCAAGGCCCTATGATCCTATTGACAAGAAAGTCAAGAGTGAGAATGATGATATAATTATGGAGGTGACAAAGGATAAAATGTTGAATTTATTTGGGTTAAATCTGAATCATACTGCAAAGTTTAGGCATGCTAACTTGTATGTTGAATATGAAAGGAGAAAATTTACATATAGAGAAGCAATACTTGTGTGATATAGGAGCAGGAAAAAAGTCATTGTTCAGGATGTTGAGCCCTTTGAGTGTGAATAATTTGAAGATTATTTCAAAAACACTTACTATTGTTTAAACCAAGTTCTAGCTTGGGATTTTGAGGTTAGAATAGCCCCTAAATTTTTGGTGATGGTGGCAAATATACAAGAATATAATTGAAACATTGGTTTTGATTATGCTAATTTTGTTGTTGAACGAATGCATGAGGATTTTCTCAATTTGAAAAAGGAAGTGCTCCCTCTATTTTTCCCCCATTATTCCTCATTGATGCATATGCTCTTATGGGAAGGAGATTATGAGTGGAAAGGAAATTAATTCTGAAGATTAAGGATAGTAAAAATAAGGCTATCCCTATGCAAATGTGGACATGCATTTAAGATTAGGATTGCTCCAATTCTAATTACATCTTATTTGCCAATGTTATAAGACATGGTATCTTAGAGTCCATGGGTGTGGCACCTAGATTCAAATTTTCTCTAGAGATCAAAAGTGATATGTGCCCAAAGGATGTACCAGTCTCTACAACGACACATAATTGGGTCAATTGGTTTCTATATTTTGAATATACTTTGATTAGGGTTTATGGAGCGAAGGTGGTACCCCATTGTTTAGCCTTGTATGTCTCAAATAAATTGGATTTCATGGAGCTCATGTAGCAAATCGATGTTATGGATTATGAAATGTTTAGAAAGGACAGAAAGGGCTCTATAGTAAATCCCCAATGTACTTTTTCCTATTTTATGATCATTGTAGTTGAAGTGTATGAGAAATTGGGCATTATGGTGAATTATCTTAGAATGCCTATCAATGAGGATAGATTTCTTGATCCAGAAGGATTTTTGGTAGGAAGAAGAAGACAAAAGAACTTAGGCATCATACATCATGAATTATTCTATAGAGATGATGTGCTAAGGAGTTTGACAAGTGATGAGGATATCATAGTTAGGAAAAGGGATTGAACAACTATGACAAATCTTGAGGAAAAGATTATGAAGAGGAATGCCTTCTACATTAGTCCATTTAATGAAATTGCCAACCCCTTGGAGAGGGCCTTTACCATGATAAGGGACTATTAGTCTGGTGAGTTTAAGGTAAAGGTAAAGGAAGTTGGAGACAAAGCCCAAGTCCTCTTAGAGAAACAGTGGGAACAACAAGCTATGGATATCCTAGAGCAACTTGAAGACATTTAGGAGGTCAGGGAAGAAAAAGTGGCAGAACATGTGCTAGGAAATGAGGAGTTTGAGTAGAAATTTCCCCTTCCTCATATTAAAGAGACTCATAGTTTAGATGTTTCCCCTAACAGGATTGTCCAATGGCAGTATGCTAGAGAAAATGATGATGATCCCAGCATTAGGGAGTGTGATGAGTTTTCGGTTGATGATAAGTTTGTGCATGCTAAAGAATTTTAGGAGTTTATGATTCAATAGTGGAGTAAGGAAATAAAAGAGACTAGAATTAGCCCGAGTCAATGTTGAACCTTCTCATCAGGAGGAAGCTAAGAAAGTAGAGGAAGAGAATATCAGGGTTGGAATTATAGCTATTACTCCCACTGAAGATCAAAGAATTGTTAAAGATAGTGGAATCATGTTATTACCGGGATTTACCATCACTGTTGCCATAGCATATGATGTAGTTAGGAGAGATACTCAAACTTTGATATCTAAAGATCAATTTGAGAATAAATTATTTGGTTCTGGATATAGCCCAAAGCTACATACCCTTGCAATTTGGTCTAGGGAACCTAATACTAGTAAACATGAGGTTCCTAGGCCTATTTAAGAATTTATTGGTTCACTAGTGGTCAAAAGAGCTACTGGAATAACTCCAATCTAGGCAGCTGATTTAACGACACATGTTGCAATGCTTAGTGTGGACACTACACATATTTCTCAGAAGAAATATGAATCTTTGGTAAAGGAATATAAAAAGGATTTGAATGAACTAAGTCAAATGATAGCTACCATTCAAGCTACTCAAAGAATAGTGACTTAGCCTTCTTCTTCTTCTTCATTTGATCTGTCTACACAAGATAGGGAAACTTTGGCCCTCAAAATTGATGATTTGAAGGAAAAGTTAACTGCTGAGAAGGAAAATGTCAAGCAGTCCAAATTGGAGATAGTTAGGGTGGCCAATGAATTTTTGAATATGTGCTTAAGCATAGGGTGACCAAGTTGGTCCAGATGGCTAATGATGTCTAGGCCACGCATAAAAACATTCATGAGGCCTTAAGAATGAATGAAATAATTGGATTGCTAGGGTAAATGATTTGAAAGCAATGATGCAAAAAATGAATTTGGATCCCGAGGCACCCACAAATATTCTTGATATTTTTAAAACTATTGGATGAATAAATGAGGTAACTACTTTTCACAGAAAGTTGGGTATACAACTCCAGAGTAAGTTGAAAATATTCAAGGAGATGGAGGATCATGGTATGCCTCAAATATTGAATTCAAAAGGTGAATTGCATCCATTTGACACTTGGAATTAAAATTTGGGAGGATTTCTTGGAGTGGCTATGATGCATTTTTCTATGACTGATTACATCTTGCTCAATTCAAACATTGATACAATCATGGAAATTGAATAAAAAATGGATATATTTTTTAAGGAATCCAAGATTTTAATTGATGCAAGGTACTCCTAGAATATTACCAAGGTGAAAAAATTATTGAATGTTAAATGGACCACTGAAGAAGAATACAAAATTTGGTTGAAGAGATACATAGAGTGAATAAGGAGAATAATGGATAGGAGAATAATAATACATAGCCTAAATACAGTATAGATTAGGCTTTTGATATAACATGGTAAAATATTATTCTCTCCTTAAACTCAAGTGATTAACATGTGATGCTAATGTTGATGAACACATTTTGACTTTTTTCTGCTTTCTTTTCCTTGCTTCATAAGTTTTGTTGTTTTGATTTTCTTATAGTTGGCATTTTGAGCACATGGAGAATATCTTGTAATTGTTGTAACAAACTAATGATGTATTTTAAGCTAGGACCTATTTTCCACTAAGAGTTGAGGATAATTCTACCTCATGTTTATTTTCTCCACCTAAAGACTCAAGCATAATTGAAAAGGGAATATTCTTGCAAGCGGTCCAATAGGATCATGGCATGTGTGCTATCTAGTCTAAATCTTGTTTTTCTCCTTCATCTATTTAGGAAGGAATTTAGAACCAAAATCACAAGAGTTAGAATTTTTTTGAATTGATACTATTAGTTTTTTCAAGACAATACGAAGCAAGTTTTAGAGTCTTTGTTTTAAGTTTCTTTTAGAGTTTATACTTATCCATGTAAGATTGATAATGATATAGCATTTATAATACAGAGTAATATCGGTTTCATGGTTATTCTTTCTCCTTGTATGTGTGTTATGAGTTATGATTGAAAGTAATCAAGGATTTCTTTCATTTGTCTCTGTCATTATTTGATGAATATTCAATTTCATGTTTGCTTATTGATTTAGTGAATTGATGTAAATGCTTATATGAGATTGATAACTTATAAGTACTATGCGCTAGGATATTTGTAAGAAGTGATAATCCTGAACATCACAAAGGAATGTTGTAATGCAAGATTTCTTGAGGTTATATCTGCTATTATATAAACTATTATCAGGTTATGTCAAAAGGTATTGACTATGTGCTTGGGATAAAGACACTAGTTCATGTAGGGTATTACTGTTACACTTACAGTGTTGATTCATTAACTACTCAATATTTTAACCATAAAATCTTAGGGGAATACTGTTGTTAGTTGTTTTGTGTCTACTCTCTCATATCTGATATATATAACATTAACATAATAAGATGCCAACTTATTTAATGTTACTATTAAGTGGTATCATGAAAGATATCTATTATTGACAATGTATTTGATTGTAATTGTGAAAGGTCTTTAAGTATATACATTGTGGGATCACGTTCCCAGGTTTCACACAACCCAAAGAGTAGGAATAGAAGTTTAGCAACCTCTATTCATTTGTTGGCCAATCCCTTTAGAATTACTGATAATTGGAAATGGAAAAATCCATAGGTATTTTTGGAGATTAGTTTGGTTCTTAAAAAATAACCAATAGATTGGCAACTCTATTGGGGACTAGCTAAGTCCAAAGTATCTAAGTTCAAATTAGGTATAGTCAGAGTTGGTTGTTCATTTTTAATAATACTTATTGTTTAAGGAATAGTCAATTCTAAGTCTGTTACATTAGCCCCATCATACTAGGTCTTATGTGTCAGGTGTTATTTCATTCTATCACTTTTTTGAAAGGTAATGGTTAAAGTCAAAGTGCAATCACTTTTTATTTCCTAGTGTTTTGGGTGGCGACTCTGAGTTCTCTAGTAACAATGTGAAGATTAGTTCTCAAAAGGAAAACAAGAAAGATTCTGCATTACTTGACACTATGAGGAAGACTATAAGTTATTGTCAAGAAGCATCCTAGGTGGAAGGAAAGATATGAACCTACAAAGGAAAAGCAACCTAAATGGGCTAGGAAACATTCTGAATCAAGTACGTTTGTTGATTCCCATCCTAATGCATTTCCTACTTTTCATGTTGATATAAGTAGTACTAGTGTCCATGAAGAAGGAAATAATGTTCAAGAGTCTAACACAGACCAGGGAAGTTTTCTAGTAGAAGAATTTTTTGATAGTGAGTTAAATATCTCAAGAGAGGAGGATAGGTGGGAGTTTTGGGAAAAGAATAAGAAGTTCTCTAAGTCTTAAACCCATGGATTTGGTTTTATTTTCAATGGAAATAATTTTAATCCATGAGGTAAATCCCTTGATGAGTCAATCCACTTTCCTCTTGAGGAGGACCCTATTGACCAACCTTACTTTACTCTTACCCTGAGTGAACATGGGGATATTCTAGAAAATGAGGAAGATACAGATAATGAAATAAAATCCATTGAAGAAGAAGAGTTAAGATTCCAAGAACAAGAAGAAAAAAGAAAGATTTGAAAGAGAAGGAAGACAGGATTAGAGCTAAGGAACTTGAGAGACCTGCTAGAAGGAAAAATTTGGAGGAAATGAGAGAAGAGGCTGCAAGGCATAAAACCTCTAAGGAAAATCTTTCTAAAATGATTGATGATATTCCTAGAGCAATAATCTTGATGGGAACTTCAGCTATTGATACCTATGTAGTGTTTCTCTCAACCACTAGAGCCTTAGATTCTCCTATTATTACTAAGAAAACCTCATTTGTAGATCATGGAAAGAGATCTATTGACCAACCCACAAAAACTACATTCAAAACCAATGATAAAATCAATACTTCATCTACTGAAGTCCCCACAAATAAAGCTAAAGTTGATATGATCCCATCTAATGCATCTCCAAATCTTGAGATATTAAGGTTACAGTTGGAAAGTGAAATGTTGACAGAAGATTTGAAGAAAGCTGAAATGCTAGCTTCTAATGTAGAAATGACAAGGAAAAATGCATTCCTTCAAATGTCCACCCATATTCCAGATGCTTCGAGCTCTTGAAACACTAATGGTGAGTTGCAAAAGAAGAAATCTGATGGAAAAACTCTTGGTGGAAGTGGTGGTGGAGGAAAGAACAAGAATGATAAGTCTTATTTTGAAGATGATGAGGGAGGTAAGAAAGGAGAAGGTGATGGTGAAAGTGGAAAGGGAAAGGATGGTAGCCACTTTGATAGGAAGAAAGATGATGAACACAAATATTATCATAGGGATAGACATACTAGGAGGCCACTCCAAGTAGATAGATACCAACAATTATGTTTCACTAGAATAGCTAGCTACCCTAACCCATTTCCTAAAGATTTCAGGCTTGCTCTAGAAATAATGCTCTAAGTGGTGAAGACCACCTCAAAGCACTCACTAATGTTATGGATGATTTTGAGGTGGAAGAAAAAGATTTCATGATGAATTTATTAATGTAGTCTCTTGTTGAGGATGCAAGAGAGTGGTACAGGAGTTTACCTGTTGAGAGCATTGGCTCTTGGGAGGAGTTTAAAAGGGTTTTTAGAGAACAATATAGTAATAAGACTGATTCTAATTTTTTGTTGAATCAATTCAATAATATTGTAAAAGGATCTAATGAATTTGTTTTTGAGTTGAATACAAGGTTTCAAAAAGCTAGAAAAAGGTTGCCTCCTCATCTACACTTAAATGATCATGTATGTTTGGTAAATTACTACAATGCTTTTGATGCAAAAATGAGTTACTGTTTGCTAGATAAGCATCCTCAATCTGTAAGAGAAGCTTTAAAGATAGTAGAACATATTGAAAATATTATCAAAATAATTGGTAAAGTTGGCAAAAGAGATGATCTAAAACTTTTCAAAAGTTCAAAAAGGGAAGAAAAGAGTACATACACTAAAGGGGGAACAATTGAGGACAAGCTTGATAGCTTCGTGAAAACTATCAATGATAAAATTGAAAGGCAAGAGAAGGCCCAACCAAAAAATTACCAAAGGAATGAAATACCCCCTAGGTTGCAAGATCAACCACACAATATCGATTGGTATAATGGGAAGCCTATCTAAAATAATCAGAGAAATACCCAAAACCAAGTTCCTGCAAACCCTTTGCAAAATAATTTAGGAAATTTTGTTGAGGATACTTCTTGATGTATGAATTTCCAAATACCACATTCATCACAAAAGTGTGTAGTAGCACAGATGGTGGAATTAGAAGATAACATACCTAAGGAGTGTGATCAATAGGATCAAGAGGAGGATGATGTAATTATGATTATGGGTGATTCTGATATTGCTTACAATGAATGCTCTTCGAATGAAGATTCTTATGAAGTAGATGTCGAAAATTAGAGGAAAATTGCTAATACATATCATCAGAAATTTCTTTCTAATGAGGATGACATTAGTGATGTTGATGCTTACAATTTGGAGGTGATTGAAGATGGTGTCTCATTAAGAAGACCTTCTATGGAAGAAATTGCAAAATACATTGCGGTCTTAGCTACTCAAGCTAGGAGTTCTTATCACTTAAGGAATAGAATTGTTGGAGGTGAACCTGGTAATCCATCTAGTATATTCATCAAGGAACATAATGCTAAGGGAAAAGAACATGAACCTGATGAAAAAATAGAAGCTACCAAAGATGAAGAAGGAAAGGGAGATAAAATTTGGGCCAAGAAAATAGGCTAGTCAAAAGCTATTCCTGGACACAAATTTTCTGCTAAAAAATCAAAGATACAAAAGCATGTTCCTGAAGCCATAAGGAAGGATGCTAAACACAAAGCTAAAGCAACCAGAATTCAATAGGGAGATAATAGTAATGAATAAGATATTCCTTCAATTGAATTTACCAAGTATACTCCTATTGACATGTTTCAGTAACTTGGCCAAGTTAAAGTGTATGTACCTTTTCTAGAAATGATGAGGATAGAGGAACATAAAAAAAGGCAATGGCCCTTATCACCGATGCTGCTATAGCCTATAATGATTTGGTGGAACCAACTCCTTTAAAACTGAGTTGAAAGGACAAGAAAGGTAAGGAAGTTGAAGGACTAGTTTTTGAGATTCGCCACATTTTTCTTGGAAATTCTATGAACATTTATCTAGATAAGAATATAGATCCATTTTTTCTTACCTTCATAGCTGGGGGAAATTTCATTAAGAATTGTATTATTGACTCTGGTGCATCAAAAAATATCATGCCAGATAAAATAATGGATGCATTAGGGTTAAAAGTTGATAGCACTCATGGTAAGTGTTATGCCATGGATGCCAGAGAGGTCCCTATGGTAGGTGCGATAAATGAGCTTCCATATAGATTAGCAGCTTTCCTTGATAAAGAGTTTAAAATGAGTGTGATAGTGGTTGATATCCCACCTAATTATGGAATGTTATTATCACAAAAATGGAGTGCATCTATGGGAGGTAGTATGAAATGTGACATGTCTTATGCCACATTTCCCATCAATGGTAGGAATATCCAAGTAATGATAGAATCTAGGGTCCCACATATGTTGGAACATGTCCCTGCAAGTGACACAATTATTTTCATAGATATCAACAATGGTTGGTTCAAGGTAGAAGAAGCACCAAGAGAGATTGAAAGATGTCTTGCACCTATATAAAATGAAGTTTCAAGAATTTTTGATAAAGAACTATGGAAAATGTACTTTGACGGTGCAAGCTCTAAAGAAGGATTTGGTACAGGGATTTTATTAGTATCACCTATTGGAAATACTTATAAGTTCTCTTTTACACTATCTTTTGTTTGTACAAATAATGTAGCAAAATATGAAGCCTTGTTATTGGGATTGAGACTTGCTGAAAAATATGGAGTAAAAAAGCTAATGGTAATTGGTGACTCTGAGCTTGTAATATCCCAAGTAAGAGCTTGCAAAAATAATAGATTGAGGAAATAATGGAATGTTTTCTGGGATTCCATTGAATAGTTTGATGCTTTTGGAATTGACTAGATGGAGAGAGGACATAATATATTGGCTGATCTACTAGCTAATATTGCATTGAAACCTAATAATATAACTTTCATAGGAATTTCAAAGGTTCCGATACAAACAAGGCCCTCTATCCCTAATAATTTATACAATTGGTAGATTTTTAATGATGATGAGGATATCCTTAGATTCCTAAAATGTGCTAATAAATAAGAAGGTTAGGAGATTGATTTTAATGGATTTGTAGATAATATTGATGGATAAGATACAGTGTTTGAAAAAGAGACATGTCATCCAATTAAAAACAAATAAAATTTGCAAAGGCCTTGTCGCTCTTGAAAGGGTCTTTGATAGTTAAGATACTAGTAAGGGAAAAACAATTGCTGCTCACCCAGAGGACCTAAAAGAAGTGAATTTGGGAATTGAAAATGCCCAAAAGAAGGTCTATATAGGAAAGAGGATGAAACCAAAGGTAAAGGAAATGCTAGTTTCCTTGCTTAGAAAATATAGGCATGTCTTTGCTTGGTCATACAATGACTTGAAAGCTCACAAGGAGGAACATGAAATTCCTTTAAAAGAGGATGAAAAACCCTTCAGGTAGAAGAAAAGACCAATTAATCCTACTTTAGCTCCCAAGATGCAAGAGGAGTTGATAAAGTTGAGGAAGGATGGTATTATAAAACCCATTAGAAATTCTTCAATGGTATCTAATGTGGTACTAGTGAGGAAATGGAATGGTGACATAAGACCATGTGTCGATTTTAAGAACTTGAATGTATCCTCATTAAAGGATAATTATCCCTTACCAAACATGGAGGCCATGTTACAAAAGGTAACTGGCTATGAGCTATTGCCAATGATAGATGATTTATCAAGATATAATCAATTAAAAGTGAAGGAGTCTGAGTAGTACATGACTACATTTACTACTCCTTTGAGTACCTATGTATATGTAAGGATGTCTTTTAGCTTAACAAATGCTCATGCCACTTTTTAGACAGCTATGGATGTAGCCTTCTTAGATTTTATTGATTTATTTATGGTTGTATATCAAGATGAATTGACCACTTATTCTAAGAAAGAAGAGGATCATTGCATGCATTTAGAGAAATTTTTTGTTAGGTCACTAGAATATGGAATATCTTTAAATCCAAAGAAATGTGCCTTTGGGGTCACCGAGGGAAAACTGCTTGGGAATATTGTGTCCAAGGAAGGAGTAAGGATAGACCCTGAGAGAGTAGTAGCTATTGACAAGATACCCCAGCCAAAATATGTCAAGGGTATCTATTCATTTTTTGGGTAGATAAATTTTTTGAGAAGATTTGTAAGGTTCCAATTTTGCAGAAATTACAAGACCTATTTCCAAAATGCTAAAAAGGGGTGAAAAGATACTTTGGAGTGAAGAGCCTAGTCAATATTTCAAGAAGATAAAACAATCTTTTAAAGAGGCTCGAATTTTGAAGTCTCCTAACTTCTCTAAACCAATGCACATTTTCTCTTTTGCTTCTTTTTATACTATTGTTGTTGTTTTACTACAAAAAAATGAACAAGGTTTTGAACAACCAATTTCATTCTTTAGCAAATCTTTACAAGTTGGAGAATTGAAATATGACACTATTTAGAAACAAGTACATATGCTTTGGTAAAGGTTGTAAATAATTTTAGAATTTACTTACAAGGGGCTACAATTATAGCTTTTGTACCAAGTGCAGCTGTGAAGGACATTTTTACTCAACAAGAGACTATAGGTAGAAGGTGTAGATGGATCAACAAGATCCAGGAAATTAACATTGAAGTTTATATTACCAAATTAGTAAGAGGACAGATCCTAGCAAAGTTAATGGCAGAGCCAAATTTTGAAGCAAATCAAGTTAATCAAGTTGGGATAATTGATGTTGCACCTCTTTGTGATATGAAAACATGTGGATGGTATAGAAGAATTATCTAGTATTTGCAAACTTTGCAATGTCCTACTGATATGGCTGACAATGAAAAAATAACATTGAAATTGCATTCTATCAAATATGTGATTATTGAAAATGAGCTATGGTGGAGAAGCTTGGAAGGAGTACTTCTAAAGTGTGTAGATGGAAAACAAGCATTGTAAATTCTATAGGAAATGCATAATGGAGTATGTGGTGGTCATTACATGGCAAAGACTACAACACATAAGATTTTAAGAGTTGGATTCTGGTGGCCCACTATTTTTAGAGATGCTCACAAGTTTGTTAAAACTTGTGATGCCTATCAACGATGCTCAGGAAAATTGAATTTCTTAGGAAATTTACCACTCAGACCTATGACAGTTGAAGCCCCTTTCCAACAATGGGGAATTGATTTCATTGGGGAAATACCAAAAAAATCTAGTGGAGGTCACTTATGGATTCTTGTTTCCATTTTCCATTGATTATTTTACAAAATGGGTGGACGCAATACCTACAAAGAAGACAACAAGCAAGGTGGTAGTTGATTTTCTATTGAATAATATTTTTATCAGATTTGGAGTCCCTTAAAGAATTATGTTATTCAATGCTATGTGTTTTAGGGCAAATGAATTCAAGGACTTTTGTGAAAGACAAGGCATACAATTTTCTTATTCTTCACCTTACCATCCTCAAGGAAATGGTCAAGATGAGCCTAGTAATAAGAGCTTGATGAAGATAATCAAGAGAATTATGGAGAACACAAGATCCTAGGATTCAAAATTAAAAATGACACTCTGGTCAGATAGAGTGATTGTGAAAAAGGCTACTGGTTATTTTCCATTTGGCTTAGTATATGGTCTAGAGGCAATGTTGCCATAGAATAACCTACTCAAAATGTACAAGTTTGCATAGGAATATGATGAATAAATTTGTGATGATATGCAACATAGGATAAATAATTTGGTGTAGTTGCATGAGTCTAGGAGGGAAGCTCAAGCTAGAAACTTGAAGATGCAATTCCAGGTTAAGCACTTATATGATAGAAAATCTTCTCCTTGGAAGGTTGAAGATAGCAGCATGGTGTTAGCTTGGAATGCAAGAGATGAGGATAGGAGAAAACATGGAAAATTTGAAGCATTATGGACTGGACCTTATTTGATAGTCAACACTCATAGAGAAGATTCATATTTTCTTCAGAGCCTGACAGATGAAATTTTTTACCTACCAGTACATGGATAGTTCTTAAATCCATACTTCTCCTGAGTATGTTATCTTCCATGTACATTCTATTTTGTATATTATATATATAGGTGTGTTTGCCCCTTTTTTTGTGGGTTTTGCTACCTTCTCTGTGTAGTTCCCCAATTTGGGTCCTTTGCTTATAATCCACATTTTGGTCTACTTGAACCTAAGATTCTTGAGATCTCGCCATTCTTGCAAGAGGCATACGTCCCTAGTTAGAGCCACTAATGGAACCTTAATTCTCATGTCCCATATTGAACCCTTGTTGCATTTACGAAGGTTTTAGGATTTGTTTCCTTGAAATCACTTGAGCATTCTATTTTGTTGTTGACTCCCTATTTCCCATTGCTAGTCACTATTTTAATTTTTTCTATTAGGCAACTAATTCCCTCATCATGGGTCCAGAAAAATTCGTTATAATGATTTTGGGGTTCTGAAGTCTTTTTCTATCTATTGTATTATCCTAGTAAGTCCCCTCCATTAAAAAAACTTATGAACATGTGCCTAAAAGTTTTCACTTAATTTCAATCTACCTTATGTGCTTATCGCTCATCACTGATCACTTTTGAAATATCTATTTTAAATCAGTGACAAGCGATGAGGTGATATCTCTTTGATATCACTCATCATGAATTACTCCTTGAACTTTTGATAGAAAATAGTGATGAGCGAGGTTCTTAAGGGATCACTCATTACTAATGATTTTTGAATTCTTAAATTTGTAGTAGCGATAAGCAATGGCCTCTAAATTTATGATTGTAGTTTCATCGCTCAACACCAATATTTTACAAAGAGATTGTTTTAAATTAGCGATGAGTGAGAAGATGATTTTCCAATTGCATCGCATCTCATAGACTTGTTTTGAGTGCTAAGAGGAGCATTAATGATAAGTGATATGGTCCCTTTTAAGGAGTTTTCTGTCACTAACTTGATTACATCCTATTTGTGATATTTTTGTGTGATTGAATGTTATGTAGGTGTATGTGTCAAACTATGGTGCTTACATCTCTTGTCATTTATGGAAGTCAAGGTGAAAAGTTGATTTAGTGAGGAGCGATGGAGATGGATGAGATTGGGAAACTAGTTGTAGATCTAAGGGTTTTGATTTTATCACATGAGGCCCTTGCATCACTGATTAAGATGGACAAGAATGAAGTAAATTAGCGATTGGTGACAACCACAACATGAAGAGGCAATGTGGCGAAATCCTAAGGATTTCATATAAGGCAAAAAGGAAGGTGGTGAGGTGGATCGACAACCATTCATATAGTCTTAAAGTTGAAGGATCAATGATCAAGGTTTAAAACTAAATGACTAATTGTCATTTTGCTCGCATGAGCTTACTATCGAATATTAATGGTGACATGCTCCCCTCCTGATCATAACAAAAAGTAGATATCTAGTTTATTGTGCATCCTAATTCACTAGCTAGTGGAAAGAATACCAAAGGCCGAAGAATTTGTAAGGAAAGCTCTAGAAATTATCACCAACTAGAATGGCACTACTCTCATCTAGGTAAGAAAAATTGATACTTCCTTTTAATTATGGTAGTAAGGTGAATGCCCTGGAAAGCTGATAGGAAAATTGATGGAATGTGCAATTTAGTCTTTTTTGGTGATTTCAATTTGATAATTGAGCACTGTCTAAATTGTAAAGAAAGGTGTCCTATTCAATACTAGTGTTTAATCCTATCATAATTGTGAATTGTTTTCTTTGGCTGTAAGAAATTGTAAACCATAGTTTACATTTATGTTACAAGCATGAGTGACCCAGAGCCTAGTGAATCCAGTGTTAGACCGGAAAGGAAACCAAAGAAAAAGAGGCTTAAAATACTTAAAACTTAGCATGCTTTAGATGAAATTAAGCCTAAGCTAGTGACTGCTTCTAACCCTTTTCCTAGTACTCCAACGGCTTCCATGAGATCTAGAAGCACAAAGAAGGAAACATAAAATTTTATGCAAGGAACTTTTGTAGGTATCAAAGAGGCAAGGTCAAAAATTGGTAAAAGATAAACAAGACAAGTTGTTGTTACCACTAGGTTGATTGATAATGCTAGGGAAATTAGTGAGAAACCCTAGACCTAGAGTGGATGACAATTGTTTCAGTATGCTTTCAATAGGCGGAATCATAGTAAGCCTCCATGCTATTTGTGGGGGTTGAACCTGGGAAAGTTAGTGGTTCCAAAAGTGTTTGTAGAAGTTGATTTAATGATGGAGCTAGCAAGGCACTATGACTGTACTGACAAGAAAATCAAGTGAGAATGGTGATATAATTCTAGATGTGACAGAGGATAAAATGTTAAATTTATTTGGGTTAAATCTCAATTATACTACAAAGTTCAGGCGTGTTGACTTGTATGCTGAATATGAAAGGAGAAAATTTGCATACAAAGAAGCAATACTTGTGCTACATAGGAGTAGGAAAAAATTCACTGTTTAGGATGTTGAGCCTTTTGAGTCTGAAAAATTTGAATATTATTTCAAAAAAACTTACTATTGTTTAAACCAAGAGCTAGCTTGGGATTTTGAGGTCAGAATAGCCCATAATTTGTTGGTGATGGTGGAAGATATACAAGAATATAATTGAAACACTGGTTTTGATTATGCTAATTTTGTTGTTGAACAAATGCATGAGGATTTTCTCAATTTGAAAAAGGAAGTGCTCCCTCTATTTTTCCCCCATTATTCTTTATTCATGCATATTCTCTTATGGGAAGGATATTATGAGAGGAAAAGGAAATTAAATCTAAAGATTAAGGACAGTGAAAATAAGGTTATCCCTATGTAAATGTGGGCATACATTTGGGATTAGGATTTCTCCAATTCTAATTACATCTTATTTTCCAATGTTATAAGGCATGGTATCTTAGAGTTAGTGGGTGTGGCACCTAGATTCAAACTTTCTTTAGATATTAGAATTTTTATGCACCCAAAGGATGTACCAAGCTCTACAACAACACATAATTGGGTTGACTAGTTTCTACATTCTGAATATACTTTTATCAAGGTTTACGGAGCTAAGGCGGCACCCCATTGTTTACCCTTGTATGTCTCAGACAAATTGGATTTCATGGAGCTCATGTGGAAAATCAATGTTATGGATTACGAAATGTTTAGAAAGGACAAAAAGGGCTCTTAAGTAAATCCCCAATGTACTATTGCTTATTTTAAGATCACTGCCCTTGAAGGGTATGAGAAATTGGGCATTATAATGAATAGTTTCATAGTATCTCTCAATGAGGTTAGAGTTTTTATCTAGAAGGATTTGTGGCAAGAAGAAGAAGACAAAAGAACTTAGGCATCATACATCATGAATTCTTCTATAGAGATGATGTGCTAAGGAATCTGATAGGTGATGAGGCTATCATGGTTAGGAGAAGGGATTAGACAGCTATGAAAAATCTTGAGGAAAAGATTATGAAGAGGAATTCCTTCTACATCACTCCATACAATGAAATTGCAAACCCATTGGAGAGGGCCTTTACCATGATAAGGGACTATCAGTCTAGTGAGTTTAATGTAAAGGCAAAGGAGGTTGTAGAAAAATCCTAGGTCCTCTTAGAGCAACAATGGCAACAACAAGCTATGGATATCTCAGAACAACTTGAAGATGTTCAGGAGGTCAGGGAAGAACAATTGGCAAAAGATGTGCAAAAAATGAGGAGGTTCAGCAAAAATTTACCCTTCCTCATATTAAAGAGACTCATAGTTCAGATGTTCCTCATAACCGGATTTTCTAGCAATAGTATGATAGAGAAAATGATGATGATCCTAGAATTAGGGAGTGTGACGAGTTTTTGGCTGATGATAAATTTGTGTAGACTAAAGAATTTCAAGAGTTTATGATTCAATAGTGGAGTAAGGAAATAAAAGAGAGACTAGAATTAGCTCGAGTCAATGTTGAACATTCTCATCAAGAGGAAGCTAAGAAAGCAGAGGAACAAAATATTAGGGTTGAAATTACAACTATTACTCCCACTAAAGCTCACAGAATTGTTAAAGATAGTGAAGTCATGTTATTAGCAGGATGTACCATCACTGCTTCCATAGCATATGATGTAGTTAGGAGAGATGCTCAAGCTTTGATATCGAAAGATCAATTTGAGAATAAAGTATTTGGTTCTGGATATAGTCCAAAGCTACATACCCTTGTAATTTGGTGTATGGAACTTAATACTAGTAAAGATGAGGTTGCTAGGCCTATTGAAGAAGTTATTGGTTCAATAGTGGTCAAAAGGGTGACTAACATAACACCAATCAAGGCAACTGAATTATCTGCACATGTTGCAATGCTTAGTGTGGACATTGCCCATATTTCTCAGAATAAATATGAATCTTTGGCTAAGGAATATAATAAGGCTTTGAATGAATTGTGTCAAATGAGAGCTACCATTCAGAATAATCAAAGAATAGTTACTCGGCCTTCTTGTTCTTCTTCATTTGATATGTATACACAAGATAGGGAAACTTTGGCCCTCAAGATTGATGATTTGAATGAAAAGTTAACTGTTAAGAAGGAAAATGTCAGGTAGTCCAAATTGGAGACAGTTAGGGTGGCCAATGAAATTTTTGAATATGTGCTTAAGCATAGGGTGACCAGGTTGCTCCATAGGGCTACTGATGTGTGGGCCACATATACAAACATTCATGGGGCAAATACAAAGTATCTGCTAGTACAAGAGGCCTTTAGGAATGAAGGAATAATTGGATTACTAGGGTAAGTGCTTTGAAAGAAATGATGCAAAAATGAATAAGGATCCTGAGGAACCCATAAATATTCCAGACATCTTGAAAACTATTGACTCAATAAATGATGTAACTACTTTCCATGGAAAGTTGTGTACATAGCTCCAGAGTAAGTTGAAAATATCCAAGGAGATGTAGGATCGTGGTATGCCTCAAATATTGAATTCAAAAGGTGAATTGCATCCATTTGACACCTAGAAGATAGATTTGGGAGGACTTCTTAGAGTGGCTATGATGCATTTTTCTGTCACCAATTACATCTTGCTCAATCCAAACATTGATACAATGGTGTAAATTGAATAAAAAATGGATATATTTGTTAAGGAAGCCATGATTTTAATTGATGCAAGGTACTCCCAATATATTACCAAGGTGCAAAATTTATTGAATGTTAAATGGCCCACTAAAGAAGAATACAACATTTGGTTGGAGAGATACATAGAGTGAATAAGGAGAATAATGGATAGGAGAAGAATAATGCATAGTCTGAATACAATACATATTAGGCTTTTGATATAACATGGTAAAAGTTTATTCTCTCCTTAAACTCAAGTGATTAGCATGTGATGCTAATGTGGATTAATGCATTTTGACCTTTTTTTTGCTTTCTTTTTCTTGCTTCATAAGTTTGTTGTTTTGATTTTCTTATAGTTGGAATTTTGAGCACATGGAGAATATCTTGTAACTATTGTAACAAACTAATGATGTCTGTTAAGGTGGGACCTATTTTCCATGAAGAGTTGAGGATAATTCTTCCTTATGCTTATTTTCTCCACCTAAAGACTCAAGCATAGCTGAAAAGGGAATATTGTTGCAAGCAGTTCAATAGGATCATGACATGTGGGTTATCTAGTTTGAAGCTTGTTTTGCTCCTCCATCTTTATAAGAAGGAATTCAGGACCAAAAGCATAGGAGTTAGAAATGTTTTGGGTTGATACTGTTAGTTTTGTCAAGACAATATGAAGCAAGTTTTAGATTCTTTGTTTTAAGTTTCTTTTGAAATTCATACTTATGCATGTAAGATTGATAATGATATAACATTTATAATACAAAGTAATATCAGTTTCGTGGTTATTCTTTATCCTTGTATGTGTTTTATGAGTTATGATTGAAAGTAATCAAGGATTTATTTCATTTGTCTCTGTCATTATCTGATGGATGTTTAGTTAAATGTTTTCTTATTGATTCAATGAATTGATGTAAATGCTTATATGAGATTGAGAACTTATAAGTACTATGCACTAGTATATTTATAAGAAGTGATAATCCCAAATGTCATAGAGTGGTGCAGGAGAACCAACTCAAGATTTTTGGGTCTAGATGTGTTAAGGAGTTCAATGTGTATGTAGGGTGTCTATTTTATGTTTGTAATAAGGTCATGAAACCATAAATATGGGTGAAAATAATGGGAATATGTGTGTGTGGTGTCAAGTTGGGTTATAATTAAGGGATGTTTTGTGTTTAGTGCCAAATTTGAATGGAAGTTGGAAGTTCAACCATCTCCACACTTGTATTCAATTGGAACTATTGTTATTCTATAAAAATCATTGTAAAAATCCTCAAGACATCTCGAGGCAGATTGGCATGAGACATTTTTGAAGAGATAATATAATTTTGCTTTGTTTTGGTGTTAATTTTGTGCAAAAACTGTGTTTCTTCATTTTGTATGGTTTCATACCTCTTGCAAGTAATGAAAAAACTCTAAAATATTTTAGAGCACAATGTAAGCTTCCATTTGAATCATATTAGAGGGGATTTCATAAGGATTTGAGAGAGAAAAGTTCTATTTTTTGTAGGTGCTAGTTTAACTAAGGTCTTTAGGGTTTTGTGTATATAATGGAGAAATAAGGCCATTCCACCTTGCTACGTCTCAATAAATGGGTAGAATGGGCCTGGTAGGGTGTAGGAAGGTGTGTTCTATTCCTTCTTGGTAGGGTGGAGTGAAATAACAATCAATAGAATGTGCTTAAGCATTGGCAAGTTGATTGCCATGGTTGGATTTATTGGTTTTTGAGCAAGATAGTGAAAATAAAGATTGCTTGATGGAATATAAGGTGATAGTAGTTTTGTGACTGTTTTAGAGTCTCCATAAAGTTTTTTTGTTCGAGAAAGAAAGATTTGGGAGACCTCCTTTGTAAAAGAGGCCTAATTAGGCCTTTGGAAAGTGATAAAGGGCTAGTTGGGGAAAGAAGTTCTCAGACAACCCTAGTTGATGATCAAATATGTCAAAGAATAACCAAATGGGTTCCTAAATCTATGTATGACAAGGAAGGGAGAGCCCTGAAACTGGAGTTAGCATTGAAAAAGTGAGTTTCTTGTGCTACAAGCGAGTAGGTAGATTAAGGAAGGAAGTCACCTTTAGAGCTAATCAAGACTTCCTAAACCAATTAGAAATTGTGTGTTATGTTTCAAGACCACCTTTTCTTACATTAGGTGGTATCAAAGCCTAGGTTTTGATTGGGAGATTTGTGTGTGGAACCAAACTTGTAGAAGTGGTTTGTAGAAGAGAGTAAGATGCCTCCTAAGAATCTAGGCCTCAAAAGGGAAGTGAGCACAATAAAGGAGAATCAAGATGGCATGTTGGCTAGGATAGCTGCTTTAGAAGAAAACCTAAGAAGGAGGGTCACTGATGAGGATAGTGAAGCCCCTCAAGGTGGGGCCTAAGGAGAAGAGTTGGGTCCAAATGAGAGGAAGTTCATTAAGGTACTTTAGGCTGCTAGATAAGACAACATGGATATTAAGTTGGATTTTCCAACCTATGGTGGAAAAATGAATAGTGAGGAGGTACTTGATTGGATAGATTCCCTTGACTACAAGGAGACCCCTAAGAATCAGAAAGTGAAATTGGCCAAAAAAAAAATTGAAAGGGCCAAATTGACTTGGTGGAACTACCTTCAATCAGAGAGGGTAAGCAGAGGCAAGCCCAAGATCAACTCTTGGGATAGAATGATATCAAACGTGAAAGCCCTATTCCTATCGAGGGACTATGAGGTTCAAATATTTATGAGATTGCAAAACTTGAAATAGAGAGAGATGGATGTGATGGGATATACAGAAGAATTTCATAAATTAAGCATGAGAGTAGGTCACCAAGAAAGTGAAGTGGAGAAAATTGCAAGGTACATCAATGGTTTGAGGATTAGCATACAAGATGAGTTAAGCTTAGCCACTCCTAGGAACATTGAGGAGTGCTTCCAACTAGCTACTAGGGCTAAGGAGAAGATAAAAAGGAAGTAGGAGCAGCAAAAAAGAGGTAGGGGACAGAATAATAGAGGGAGAGGTAATTTTGGAGGAGGAAGACCACAATTCCAAAAGTAGCAAGGAGAATCTAGTGGGAAACAAGAGCAAGGTAATGAGCCAATAGGAGGATTTAGGGGAAGGAGAATGAAAACAAGAGGAAGATTTAGAAACCAAGGAAGGGGATCCAATACTTTTGCTGGGAGATGTTACCAATGTGGAAAAATTGGCCACTCTACTTGGAGATGTCCTGATAAACAAAACACAAGTTCACATGGGGGAGAAAGAAGGACACAAATTGTCCAAGAGGAAGATGGAGAAAGTGTAAATTCACCCTCATCGCATGCAAGTCCAGAAGTAGGAGAGAGTTTTGTCATGAGGAGGAAATTAATCAAGATCCCAACTACCAAGGAACCACCACAAAGGAAGGCTTTATTTAGAACTACATGTAAGGTAAAAGGAAAGGTATGCAAAGTGGTAGTGGACTTTGGTTCTACTGATAATATTGTTTCATTAGAAATGGTAGAAAAGATCAAACTCAAAATAATCCCTCACACTACGCCATATAAGATCTCTTGGCTTAATAAAGGTCAACATGCTTGTAAGTGAACAATCATGGGTAGAGTTTAACATTGAACCATATAAGGATAAGGTGCTATGTGACATCATCCCAATGGATGTATGCCACCTTCTCTTTGGCAGGCCTTGGCAATTTGACAGAAAGGCCAAGCATGATGGTGAAAAGAACATTTATGTAATTGATTAGGATGGGGTATCATATACCCTCACACCTCTAAAAGAAGATGAAGGTGCAAACCATGAAGGACCTAGTTTCATGATTGTGAAAGATAAGGAGTTTTTGAAGAGTCTTGAAGATGGAGGAGGATATGCTATTGTGGGAAAGCTAATTTATGAGGCAGCAATAAATGATAGTGAGAAGGTCCCTGATGAATGTAGACCCTACTTGAAAAGTACGAGAACATTGTTGTAGATGAGTTTCCAAACTCCTTGCCACCAATCTGTGATGTTAGCCACCATATAGATCTACTCCCTGGTGCAAGTCTCCCGAATAAAGCTACTTATAGAATGACACCTCAACAAAATGAGGAGATCAAAAATCAGGTGCAAGAATTGTTGGACAAAGGTTTAGTGATCCGGGGGACAATTTTTTAGTGAAAATTGAATTATTCCCAATACTCTAGATTTTAGCATCATCAGAAAGAGAACGACATCTTGATTCCAACGCAACTTGAACAGGGAAAAAAGGACTCCATTTGTGCAAGTTACAGCCAGTCAAACTTTCAGTCAAACTGGCTTCAAGGGCGACCAGGAAAGCGAAAAAAATAATCATCTCAGAAATCGACGAAAGCAGCATCATCACGAAGAGCTCATCGAGATGATTCTGACGGCGTTCGTTTCATTGAAATCCGACATCGTATGCTCGAGTTAGAAGCAGTCAAACTTCAGTCAACTAGAGGGTACAGAGGATGACGTCATCATGCTGACGTGTCAGTCCGTACAGTACAGAATCCAAATGGAAAAATTTCAGCCCGACACGTGGCAGGTGAGTCATCGGTACAGAGCCAATCAGATGATGACACGTGGAAGTCCATACGCATACTCAGCACATGCGTCAGTAGTCCAGTCATCATCCGAGTTAGCATACCCGGCGAATAGGAGCTCGACATGTGGACGTGAGTTAGCGGTTTTGGTGAATAGCAGTGAGACACGTGGCTCATAGTTAGCGTACGGATGTCTGTGTAAGCACCTTTGTCAGCACCTGTCAGCATACACGACAGATGGCTCCAACGAATGATATTGTGGCACATGTCCTCAGTCTTCGGCAGACGAGTTGGTTGGTTTTTAACAAAATTTTGTTGGGGTTTGACCCTGTGATCTCCGTCCGGCTAGTGAAACTGTTCCACCGTTGCACCAGTGGCCGGTGCTTACACTATGTATAGTGTGCCGTTGTTTTTATTGTTTAATTTGTTTGGCATTGGGTTTAAAAAAACCACCGGCGGAGATTGGAACCCAGGACCTCATGCTGAGAAAAATGTATAACCACCATTAGACCATGAACAACCCGCTAAATATGATAAGTGTTTGTTTTCTTTTGTTAAGGTTTCGTTAGCCGAACCTTAACCAAATGGCTTTTTAAGCCACAAACTAGTATAACTACCCCTAACAACCTGAACCAAAAGCCAAATGGGGATACCAGAGGAGTTATATGAGCTGATCAGGAAGATATGCAATTAATTGAGTGGTTAGGCCTAATTAGGAAAACTTTTTGTATAAAAAAAGGGGTATAGGCCTTGTTTTTCCAAGTCCAGGTGGTGAGATAGCGAGAGAATGCTCGAGAGATTTGAAGAAGTTTCTGTACATTAGAGTAATGTCATGCTGTTGTGCTTGAAGGAGATGGTCTTGAAGCAATTGTAACTGATTTTGGAGCTAATCGGATCGGTCCTCCATTGGAGAGGGACCCGGAGACGTAGTCCTTAGGGACAAACTCCGTTATCAATTGTGGTTTCGTCTCTCTATTTCTTCTCTCTTTCTTTCTCAGATGATTATCTTGGCATTTATTTTATGTTATGTTCATTTATTCATTTGAGCATTTAATTATATAATCATTTATATTAAGCGTTGTAATAATTGATCTTTTACGTTACGCATTCTGTAAGCATTTGGTCCTAGATCCTAAATTGATCAAGTTGGTATCAGAGCTTTGTGTGTGGCTTGTATTGAAATTTGAATGCTAACGAGATCCAGGTTGCAATGAGGCGAAGGAGAACTCGAAGAATACAATCCAGAGATCGGAAGACGAAGAGTTAATCAACCGTCACAGATGGAAGCGAAAGGTGGACAAAGTTTAGAGCTTAGTGACAAGGATTTTCAGAAGTTATTCCTTGACATGAAGGCAATGGTGGAGGAACTTTATGCATACAAGAAGAAGCGTGAAAAGGGAGATTCTTCAAAGCACAAGAAGCAGGAAGATTAGAAAGACACAGAGGGGAAAGCTCCAAAAACTCCTTCTCCTCCATCTACTCCCTCTTCTTCTTCTTCCCCTTCTTCTCCTCCTTCTCCTTCTCCTTCTTCTAATGTAAATCCATTTAAGAGCAAGTCTAAGCCTGTAATTAAGCTTGATGTAAAATTTGAGTTACCTAAATACTGTGGGGAGTTAAATGCTGAGAAGTTAGACGATTGGGTCCAACAAGTAGAAGTATACTGTAGGATACAAGGCCTAGTAGAAGATGCTTCTAGGATTCAATTAGCAACTCTCTGGTTGGGAGGTACAACTCTCACCTGGTGGGAGAGTAAAACTCGTGAAGAAATTGCTTGCCATGGTCAAGTTAATATGTCTTGGATGGAGTTTGTTGCTGCCCTTAGGAAACAATTCTATCCTTTAGGTTACATGCAACAGTTAACCATGAATTGGCAAACTTTTAGGCAAGGTAAGGGGCAGCCTGTCTAGGAGTATACTCATGAGTTTAGGAAATGGGCCATTGCTCTAAATGTTCCCTTGTATACCCAAGACACATTACTTAAGTATATTGGTGGTTTACATTCTTACCTTAGGCACACTATTTTGATGTTGAGTACCAACAATCTAGACGAGGTGTCAGTTCAATCTACTCATTTAGAGTCAAGGGGTAAGAATACTTTTAGTGATAACTTTTCCAAGAAGCCATCTAAGTTCGAGGGTAAGTCTAAAGGGAAAGATAAAGACAAAGATAAAGGAAAAGGGAAGAAAACAGCTATAGATAAGAAAGAGGGTGAGAAACCCACATGCTCCCATTGTAAGAAAGAGGGGCATGATGATTCGAGATGTTGGAAGCTTCATCCTGAGTTGAGGCCGAAAAGATATGGAGGTAACAAAGGCAAGCAGAAGACTACTGCAGTGATTCAACAGGATCTTGGTTCTGACTCCGGAGATGAGACAAAGATTGTTGCTACCGGAATCCAAGGTAAAGGGAAAGGTATATCTCTCTCATCTGATGCAAGTTTTTCTAATGCCAGTGCAAGTACAAGTAAAGAATCTTCTCCTAAGGTTGATAAGCAAAGAAATGAATTGTTTCACATTCGTGTTGTAACAAAACACACTAAGATTGATACTCTGTTTGATACGGGTTCACAAGTCAACTTAATATCTGAAGAAGTTGTAAAGAAACTTAATTTGGCTACAACACCTCATCCGAAACCATATCCACTCGGATGGGTTTGCAATGATGCACAATTAAAAGTAACTAAACAGTGTAAATTGAGATTTGCTATCACTGCAAACTTTGTAGATGAGGTAGAAGTCGATGTGGTCCCTTTGGATATTTGTGGGCTTGTGTTAGGGAGTCCTTATCTTTATGACAGAAAAGCAATCTTTTATAGGGGGGAGAATAAGTATCATCTTTTTAAAGATGGGGTAGAATACATTGTACAGGCACATAAGGTGAAGACTAATCTTACACTAGTTAATGTTGGTCAAATGAAGAGGTTGGTCAACTCAAGTAAAAACTTTGTACTAATGCTTGTAAAAGCCAAAGAAGATGATAAATCTGAGGCCTTCAAGGGGTGTGACCCAAAACATAAAACTGAAATGGTCAAAATTATTTCCACTTATGATGACATGTTTCAGGAACCGAAGGGGTTACCACCCAAGAGAGAGATACAACATGAAATCCAGTTACAGCAGGATGTGCCACTTCCTAATATTGGCATGTACCATTTATCAGTTATGAAGAATGAGGAAATTAAAAAGTAGGTTCAAGAGTTGGTGGAAAAAGGAGTTATTCGTCCTAGTACTTCTCCTTGCGGTTCTCCAATTGTCTTGGTTCCAAAGAAAGATGGAACTTGGAGGATGTGCATCGACTATCGTGCTTTGAACAAGATAACGGTAAAGAACAGGTATCCTCTTCCTAGAATAGATGATTTACTTGATCAGTTAAAACATGCAGTTTATTTCACTAAGTTAGATTTGCGAAGTGGTTATCATCAGATAAGAATTGCAGAAGATGATATTTGGAAGACTGCATTTAAGACAAAACAGGGACTGTTCGAGTGGTTGGTTATGCCTTTTGGGCTTTGTAATGCACCAGCTACTTTTATGAGAGTCATGAATGATGTCTTTCATCCTTTTATTGATGATTTTGTCATAGTCTATCTAGATGATATCCTTGTATTCAGTCAAACTTGGGAAGATCATGTAAGTCATGTAAAGAAAGTCTTTGATGTATTCAGAAAAGAAAAATTGGATGTAAAGATGTCTAAATGTGAATTTGTTAAGACATCCTTAGTGTACTTAGGCTATGTCGTAGGGGGTGGTCAATTGAAAGTAGACCCTATGAAGGTCGAAGCTATTGTAAAATGGCCTAAGCCAAGTACAGTCACAGAGGTCAGAAGTTTCCTAGGTGCAGTTTAGTACTGGAGAAAGTTTATTGCAAATTTCTCTTATATAGCATCACCATTACATGCATTAACCAGTACAAAGGCAACTTTTCAGTGGGGAGGTCCACAACAGAAGGCTTTCGAAACTTTGAAGGGAAAGTTGAGCACCGCACCAGTTTTGGCCTTACCAGATCTACATCAACCATTTGAGATCGAGACAGATGCGAGTGGATTTTCCATGGGAGCAGTACTCATGCAAGGAGGTAAACCAGTTTGCTACCACTCTGAAACTTTTTCAGGAGCAGTAAGTAACTATCCCACTTATGATAAAGAACTCTATGCTTTAGTTCAGAGTGTTAAAAAATGGAAACATTACATAATGGGGAAAGAAACTGTAATCCACACTGATCACCAGCCACTTCAGTATTTGCACTCACAAACTAAACTGCAACAAAGTAGGCACTTTCGGTGGATGGGTTTTCTGCAACAATTTCATTTGGTTATTAAGTATAAGAAAGGTACCCATAACAAAGTAGAAAATATGCTCTCTAGACCTCTTATGATGAATGCTTTGATAATCCTTTAGAATAGTTCTATGGTTCATAAAAGTTTTCAGGAACAATATGCTAATGATGAGAACTTTAAGGATATCTATGCTGCTTTAATGAATGGTAAACATATAGAAGAGAAAGATTATTATGTGCAAGATAAACTGTTATATCACTTGGGTAAATTATGTGTTCCAAAAGATGAACAAGCACAGGTGATTAGAGAAGCACATACCTCATTGATTGCAGGGCACTTTGGAGTAAACAAAACATTGACTCAGCTGCAGAAATATTGTTATTGGCCTCGTATGCAATAAACTGTAACTAAGTATATTAGAGGTTGTGTTATGTGTGCAACTAGTAAGCCTAGTAATAGGAAATTGGGCTTGTACACACCTCTACCTGTACCTTCTCATCCATGGGAAAGTGTGTCAATGGACTTTGTTGGGGGGTTACCTATGTCTAGGAAGGGACATGATTATTTGTATGTAGTAGTTGATCGGTTCAGCAAAATGTGTATCTTAATGCCATGTAAAAAGCAAGTCACTGCTGAACTGACAGCTCATATGTACTTTCAATTTGTATGGGTTCATTTTGGGTTACCTACTTCTATTGTATCAGATCGAGATTCTCGATTCTTGGGGGAATTTTGGTTAACTTTGTGGGGACTCATGGACACCAAACTGAAGAAGAGTAAAGCCTTCCATCCACAGACCGACAGACAGACAGAGGTTGTAAACAGGACGGTTGTGCATCTACTCAGAGGGTATTGCAACAAGCATCCTAAGTTGTGGGATGAGAGTCTTCATTATGTGCAGCATGCCTACAACCATGCAGCACACTCTTCTACTAAGAGGTCTCCTTTTGAGACATGCTTTGGTTATGTGCCCAAAACACCGATGGATTTTGCTTTTGGGAAAGATGATGTTGAAGATGGACGCCATGATGCAGAGAAGGCTTTGAAGTTCATCCAGAAAGTCCAAGAAATTCATCAGGCAGTGGAAGCATGGTTGGAACAGAGCCAAGCAAAATACAAGGTTCGCCATGACAAGCATCGCACTGATCATCATTTTCAGGTTGGAGACAGAGTTTGGTTACATATCAGCAAGGAAAGGATGCAAGGTGAAGGTAAAAAGCTTAAGCCAATTAGGTATGGTCCTTTTGAGATCCTTGAGAAGATTGGTACTAATGCCTTCCGCCTCAATCTTCCTCCATACATGCATATTTACTCGGTCATCAATGTTGAGAATTTGAAACTGTATGAGCCTCCAATGATCCTAGATGAAGTCTCAGACATTCAAGTTCCATCAGTTGATGACCCTTCACCAGAGTACATGTCAGAGTTGCCAGAAGATGTTATTCTCGACAGGAATGTTAGAACTTCACGAAGAGGAGATGTTGAGTACCTCAGAGTGGGCCTGAAGGGGATGCATCCAAGCAAAGCAAAATGGATGGAGATTGGTAAAGTGAGGGAACTTTACCCTCACTTACTTTCCAAGTAATCAAGCTTTCGGAGGTCCAAAAGCTCTCCAATGGGGAGGCCTGATCCGGGGGACAATTTTTCAGTGAAAATTGAAGTGTTCCCAATACTCTAGATTTTAGTATCATCAGAAAGAGAATGACATCTTGATTCCAACGCAACTTGAATGGGGCAAAAAGGACTCCGTTTGTGCAAGTTATGGCTAGTCAAACTTTCAGTCAAACTGGCTTCAAGGGCAACTAGAAGGCAAAAAAATAATCATCTCAAAAATTGACAGAAGTAGCATCATCGTGAAGAGCTCATCGAGACGATTCTGACAGCGTTCATTTCGTCGAAATCTGACATCGTATGCTCGAGTTAGAAGCAGTCAAACTTCAGTCAACTAGAGGGTACAGAGGATGACATCATCATGCTGACGTGCCAGTCCGTACAGTACGGAAGCCAAATGGACGAATTTCAGCCCGACACGTGGCAGGTGAGTCATCGGTACGGAGCCAATCAGATGATGACACGTGGCAGTCCGTACGCACAGTCAGCACATGCGTCAGTAGTCCAGTCATCATCCGAGTCAGCATACCCAGCGAATAGGAGCTCGACACGTGGATGTGAGTCAGCGGTTTTGGCGAATAGCAGTGAGACACGTTGCTCATAGTCAGCGTATGGATGTCTGCGTAAGCACCTTTGTCAGCACCTGTCGGCATACACGACGGATGGCTCCAGCAAATGATATTGTGACACGTGTCCTCAGTCTTCGGTGGATGAGTTGGTTGGTTTTTAACAAAAGTTTGTTGGGTTTTGACCCCGTGATCTCCGCCCGGCCAGCGAAACCGTTCCACCGTTGCACCAGCGGCCGGTGCTTACACTATGTATAGTGTGCCGTTGTTTTTATTGTTTAATTTGTTTGGCATTGGGTTTAAAAAAACCACCAGCAGAGATTGGAACCCGGGACCTCGCGCCAAGCAAAATGTATAACCACCATTAGACCACGAACAACCCGCTAAATATGATAAGTGTTTGTTTGCTTTTGTTAAGGTTTCGTTAGCCGAACCTTAACCAAATGGCTTTTTAAGCCACAAACTAGTATAACTACCCCTAACAACCTGAACCAAAAGCCAAATGGGGATACTAGAGGAGTTATACAAGCTGATCAGGAAGATATGCAATTAATTGAGTGGTTAGGCCTAATTAGGCAAACTTTTTGTATAAAAAAAGGGGTATAGGCCTTGTTTTTCCAAGTCCAGGTGGTGAGATAGCGAGAGAATGCTCGAGAGATTTGAAGACGTTTCTGCACATCAGAGTAATGTCATGCTGCTGTGCTTGAAGGAGATGGTCTTGAAGCAATTGTAACTGATTTTGGAGCTAATCAGATCGGTCCTCCATTGGAGAGGGACCCGGAGACGTAGTCCTTAGGGACGAACTCTGTTATCAATTGTGGTTTCGTCTCTCTATTTCTTCTCTCTTTCTTTCTCAATTCATTATCTTGGCATTTATTTTATGTTATGTTCATTTATTCATTTGAGCATTTAATTATGTAATCATTTATATTAAGCGTTGTAATAATTGATCTTTTACGTTACGCATTCTGTAAGCATTTAGTCCTAGATCCTAAATTGATCATTTAGTGAGGAAAAGTTTGAGTCCATGTGCTATGCCAACTGTCTTGGCACCCAAAAAGGATGGAGAGTGGAGGTTATGTACAGATTCAAGGGCCATTAAAAAAAACTTTCAGGTACAGATTTCCCATACCTAGGATGGAAGATCTTATGGACAATTTGGTAGGGGAAAGGCACTTTTCTAAGACAGATTTAAAGAGTGGCTACCACTAGATAAGAATCAAAGAGGGTGATGAATGGAAGACAACTTTCAAAACCAATGAGGGCCTCTATGAGTGGTTGGTGATTCCCTTTGGCCTAACTAATTCTCTAGTTACATTCATGAGACTCATGAAAGAGGTGTTAAAGGACTTCATGAATAAGTTTGTAGTAGTATACCTAGATGATATCTTGGTATTCAAAAAAACAAAGGAAGACCACTTGGAGCACTTAGATAGGCTATTGGGAAAGCTACATTTAGAAAGGTTGATGATAAACCTTAAGAAATGTGAATGGATGAAGCAAGAGTTGGTGTACCTGGGTTTTGTGATCTCAGAAGGTGAATTGAAGATGGATCCTAATAAGGTTGAGGCCATTCTTAGTTGGCCAACTCCTAGAATAGTTGGAGAGGTTAGGAGCTTCCATGGATTAGAAAGCTTCTATAGGAAGTTTGTGAGGAATTTTAGTCCCATTGTTGCACCCATGATAGACACCATCAAATGAGAGAGGAAAGTTAGATTCCAATGGACCAAGGAGGATAATCAGAGTTTTTAATATCTCAAGAAAATTGTGGCTTAGGAACCAATCCTTACTCTTCCTGATTTTGATAAAGTCTTTGCTATTGAATGTGATGCTATTTGTTTTTCCATAGGGGCAGTACTTAGTCTAGATTGGAAACCAATTGCATTCTTTAGTGAAATTTTGAATGAGGCTAAGAAAAGATACTCCTCATATGACTTAGAATTATATGCTATGGTACAATCCCCTAAGAAATGGAGGCACTTATTATTGCCTAAATAATTTGTGGTATTTACTGATAATCATGCCTTGAGTTTTCTAAATAGTCAGTAGAAATTGAACCATAGGCATATGAAGTGGGTTGAGTACTTGCAGGCCTACACTTTTACTATCAAACATAAGAAGGGACAATCCAACAAAGTGGTTGATGCCTTGAGCAAGAGGGCAATATTAGTGCAAGAGGTGCAACTCCAAAGTGTGGGTATAGACTCACTTAGAGGTACATGTACAAGAATGATGAATATTTTCATGATTTTTTTACTGTTTGTGAGCAATATCAAGGGTATTTTCATAGTGAGTATGAAAACTATGTGTTATGAGATGGGTTTCTCTTTAAGGGGGCTCGGTTATGCGTTCCAAGATGTTCAATGAGGGAAAATTTGATAAGGGAGAAACATAGTGGGAGCCTAGGATGACATTTTGGTTGTGATAAGACTTTGGATCCGGTAAAAAGATTCTACTACTAGCCTAAGATGCATCTGGATATCAAGATATTTGTGGAAGGTTATGTCATCTTTCAAAGGGAAAAAGGGACTAGCTCGAATGTTGGTTTATACCAATAATTTCCAACACCTAGCAGACCATGGGAAGCTATAAGCATGGACCTTTTCCTAGGATTACGTAGGAAATCAAGGGGGTATAATAGAATATATGTTATAGTAGATAGATTTAGTAATATGGCACACTTCATTCCTTGTAAGACTACTAATGATGCCTCTCACATTGATAGCTTATTCTTCAAAGAAATTGTAAGAATTTATGAGTTTCCACTATCCATAGTGTCTGACAGAGATTCCAAGTTCATTGGCCATTTTTGGAGAACATTGTGGAGGAAATTGGGAACTAATATGACCTATAGTTCTGCCTATCACCCCCATATAGAGGGGAAAACCAAGGTTGTGAATAGGTCTTTGGGGAATTTGTTAAGATGCCTAACTAAAGAACATCAACAATCTTGGGATATGATATTACCATAGGCATAGTATGCATACACTGATTCTATTAACAAGACTATTGGAAAGAGTCCCTTTGAATTTGTGTATGGGATGTATCCTAGGGGTGTCTATGAGTTAAGAGATCTGAGTGGAGTAGATAATAGGAGAGCTCAAGGAGAGGACTTTGCTGTGGTCATGCATGATATTCACAAACAAGTGAAGGAAACCATTGACAAAAATGTGGATAAGTAAAAGAGGAAGGAAGGTTTGAGGAGGAAGGATGTCCAATTCAAGATAGGCAATTTAGTGCTAGCACACCTCATGAAAGAAAGATTTCCTAAAGGGAAATACACCAAACTTATGATGAAGAAAATAGGACCTTGCAGGGTGGTCCATAAGTATGGGAACAATGCTTATGAAATTGAAATCCCACTAAGAGTTTCCATATCACCTATCTTTAATGTCACTAACCTATACCCCTCTAAGGGATCTGGTTTTGCTGGAGAAGATGTAGGTGAACCTGCGAATGTTGATGAGGATTGGATTAAGGATCTTCCATCTGCTCAACCTATGCAGCTAGAAACCATCCTAGATATAAGGGAGGTGAAGGGGGAAAGGTGTATAAGGAACATTTGGTCAAGTGGCTTTGACTTCCTAAAGAAGAGGAAACCTGGATGACTGAAGAAGACATTGCAAAGCATGGAAAATCTTTTGCAGACCTCCTTTTATCTAGAGGATGAAACTTTTTCCCCTTAGCTATATGGTGCAGGAGCACCAACTTGAGAATTTTGGGTCTAGATGTGTTAAGGAGTTCAATGTGTATGTAGCGTGTCTATTTTATGTTTGTAATAAGGTCATGAGACCATAAATATGGGTGAAAATCATAAGCATATGTGTGTGTGGTGTCAATTTGGGTTATAATTAAGGGTTATTTTATGTTTAGTGTCAAATTTGAATGGCAATTGGAAGTTCAATGGTCTCCACACTTGGAACTTAAGTTGGAACTCTTGGTATTATGTAAAAAACATGATAAAAAGACTCAATAAATCTTGAGGCAAGTTGGCATGAGACTTTTTTGAAGAGAATACAATTTTTCTTTGTTTTGGTGTTAATTTTGTGCAAAAATTGTGTTTCTTCATTCTATATAGTTCCGTACCTCTTGCAAGTAATGAAAAACCTCTAAAATCTTGTAGAGCACATTGTAAGCTTCCATTCAAATCATACTAGAGGGGATTTCGTAAGGATTTGAGGGAGAAAAGTTTTATTTTCTATAGGTGCTTCTTTAACTAGGGTTCTTAGGGTTTTGTGTGTATAATGGAGAAATAAGGCCATTCCACCTCACTTCTTCTTAATAAATGGGTGGAATGGGCCTGGTAGAGTGTAGGAAGGAGTGAATTACCAATCAATAGCACATGCTTAATCATTGGAAAGTTGATTGCCATGGTTGGATTTACTAGTTTTTGAGCAAGATAGTGAAAATCTAGATTGTTTGATGGAGTCTAAGGTGATAGAAGCTAGTTTTGTGACTAGTTTAGAGTCTCCATAAAGGTTTTGTTTTTTGGAAAGCAAGATTTGGGATACCTCCTTTGTAAAAGATGCCTAATTAGGCCTTTGGAAAGTGATAAAGGGCTAGTTGGGTAAAGAAGTTCTAAGACAACCCTAGTTGATGATCAGATATGTCATAGAATAGCCAAATGGTTTCTTGAATCTATGTATAACAAGGAAGGGAGAGCTCAAAAACTAGAGTTAGTATTGAAAAAGTGAGTTTCCTATGCTACAAGAAAGTAGGTGGCTTAAGGAAGGAAGTCACCTTTAGAGCTAATCAAGATGTCCCAAACCAATTGGAAATTAATTGTGTGTTATGTTTCAAGACCACCCTATCTTACATCACAAAGGAATTATGTAATGCAACATTTCTTGGGGTTATATGTGCTATTATCTAAATTTTTATTAGGTTATGTCAAGAGGTATTGACTCTGTGCTTGGGATAAATACATTGGTTCATGTAGGGTATTAGTGTTACACTTACAGTGTTGATTCATTAACTACTCAAACTTTTAACCATAAAATCTTAGGGGAATACTATTGTTATTTTTTTTTGTGTCTACTCTCTCATATCTGATATATATAACATTGACATAATAAGTTGCCAACTTATTTAATGTTACTATTAAGTGGTACCATGAGAGATATCTATTATAGACAATGTATTTGATTGTAATTGTGAAAGGTATTTAAGTATACATTGTGGGATCACCCTCCTAGGTTTCATAGAGCCCAAAGAGTAGGAATAGAAGTTTAGCAACATCTATTCATTTGTTGGTCAATCCCTTTAGAATTATTAATAATTGGAAATGGAAAAATCCATAGGTATTTCTAGAGATTAGTTTGGTTCTTAAAAAATAACCAACACATGTCATGCCTGATAATCTTTCATACAATGTTCTTGTAGGGAGACCTTGGATTCATGAGATGCATGTAGTGCCTTCAACTCTTCATTGTATAATGAAGTATTTCTATAACAATAAATGTATACCAACTTGAAATTGACCATGAGCGTAAATTTTTTTGATAAGTTGAAAAATGAATGACAAGTCCTCTAAACACATTAATTCCAACATCAAACATAGAACCTATGGAGCGAGAAAAAAAGGATATGGAATAGTGTCAAAGTTATTGGAAGATGATTGGGGTTCCATAGAGTTCACACCTTCATTTATGGGAGAATACGTAATCACAACAAAAGAAAGAAAAAAATAAAAACAACCAATGGTGATCTCAATGTAGAATTCAGAAGAAAACTCACAAGCATCTACCTCATCTACAAATGTCCAAAGATATTTTCTTTGGTCAAATTAAACTTTATCATTCAATATCAACTTGGAAAGAATATTCTACTTGTCTAGAAAGTAATATTTAATTATGAAAAGTATTTCTCTTCATATGGGATGTCCAAGTTCCCCTTCCATGATTTTTAGAATCATGAAATAATAATTGGCTATTAAAATACTAAAGTTAAGATACATTGTCATAATATTGTAAACTTAATATCACCAATCCTAATATTATTCATATATTTATGACGTTGACACCTAAAATCATCAACACACAACCACAATCAATTTTAACTCATATATTGTTAATTAAATAGAGCCAGTTATTTAACCGACCTTTCCTATATGTTTCTAGTATTACTTAAATACATTTAATAATTTATTTAATTGATTTATCATTTATATATGTTTCCTCCATAGTTCACTCTTAATTAAATAAATTCAAAACTTTAAAAATTATGTTCACCCTTCATATCCTCAACCTCCAAAAAATAAATAAGTACTAATATATTTTAAATCTCTAAAAAATTCCCTTAATTAGTTAACTTAAATAAATTAACTAATTAATTAATCAACTTGCACAATCTAAAGTATGTTTGATCTAATTAATCACTTGTCACATTCATCCCATTTATCTAAAAAATATTCTTATCAAATTATGGAACCCTTATTTGAGTAGTAAATAATGAGTTAGAAGTAATAATAAAACCAAATCCTAAATAACAAGTCATACTAGAGAAAGAGAAATAATCAAGATAAGTAACAATGCAATGCAAATTGTAACATAAAAAATTCCATCAAAACTCCATTACAATTTGTATATTTGCTCAAAGATGAAGCATGATGGTATGTGGGCGATTCTTTTCCTATATTTTATTTTGATATCTTTAGGATACTAAATGATAGATAGATTGAAATCAATTTTTCAGGAATTCTTAAATAAGTAAATTCTAAATGAGAAAATGGAGGGATTGGATTAAATGATGGAATCAAGGGTTGATATTCAGCTGTATAGACAAGGTTCTTATCCTTTTGATAAGTTCCAAAAGAGGACGATACATTTTAGATCAATGGATGAGGCTTTATTAAATTCTAAAATAAAAGGAGATGCTTGCAAGTTGTAGATTATTGTATTTATTCCTATGAGGTACAAGTCAATGGGTTATAGATGATGGTATTTACATTGGAGAGGATTGAAGACCTCATTATTCATTCAAGTATTCAAGTCCTACAAGTCAATAATTTACACAAAGTAGATTGTATTAGTGATAGAAAAAGGTTTGACACTAAGTCCAAAGAAGAACATACAAATAGGGAGCAACAAGATTTTGAAACTTGAGTCTATGTATTTTCTTCCATGTGTAGGGTGCCGAATGCCACTATTTAGCCAAATCAAGCCCAAATTCATATGATAGGTTCGTTTGTAACTACCCTTTTCTATTATGAACTCTGTTTATGTCTTTTAATTTTTTATTTTCTAGAAATCATAATAGTTTTCTATATTTTCATAATTAATCTATATATATATTTGAATTATAAAATTAAATCAATTGACAATTAATTAATCACATCATCACACACATCATAAGGGACTGAAACTATGATCCCCCATTTTGGTTCTTTCATTGAGGTTAGTCACAAAGTGGGTTTTTGATATCAATTTTAGTTCTTTCTCTTGTGATATTGGAACAAATTTGATTTACCCAATAGATCCCTTTTTCCAACATAATAAGGCTCAAAAGTGAGTCCATAAAAAAAATCATTGCTTTCCTTATATGCATTCATATCCATCTCTACAAACTTGATGACCCTATCTCTTTCTTTGGTCAAATGTAGGTATAATAATTTATTACTTTCCAAAGTATTATTCACAACTTTTATATCTATAAGAGTGACTACATTCTTATCCTTACTAACATTGACTTTAATTTTCTTCGAAGACTCCTTGTAAAATGCAAAGTTATCTCACCAAAGAGCCCTTTCATGTTATCAAGCTAATTTAGGGCTTCCACCTCTTTAAATACTCCCTTTCCAATAGTTTATCCTTCATTCATGTACCTCTTTAGGCCTCTCTGAAACATTAGAAAATTATCATTTCTTTTCCTTCTCTTAGCTGTAAAGGAAGGATAATTATATGTAAATGCTACATGAACTTCTTGCTTACTAAGAGATATTTCCTTTTGTTAGGATTATTTGCATACCCAAGATAATGTGGTTCTAATACTAATAATTTCTACTATGATTAACTTTATTTATCCACACAAGTAAGGTTATGAATCCTCAAACTTTGACATTTTCCCATGGGAAACTACACTATTTTTACCAAAGAATCAAGGACTAGTTATAATACCTTATAGCAATAAGAGTTTCTTTGCAATCTCCTTGATCAAAACTATGAATTAAAGAAGAACCAATATAATATAGTATCAAGAAAGGACTCAATTCAAACTCTTTCTAAAACTTTAAAATCAAGTGTTTTATAAAAATACCTAGACCCTATAACTAGGTTAGGAATTTGTAATTCTAAATCTTTGATCATTATTGTGGTATTTGTAGTCTCTATAATGTAATTCTCACAATATAATATACTATAGAATTTAAAACTCAATATTCATCTAAAAAATTGGGTTATCAAAATATCTTTGCATCTATCTAAAAAAGTTATGCTACTTAAAAAATATTGAAATTTTTTTCTATTTTATTGAAACTCCATCTCACAAGTCAATTGATTTCTCACTATAAAATAACATAAATGTTTTGAGTGATCATCTTCCTTCCTTGGTTATTTGTTTAAGTCATCTTCATCTTTATGGATTGAAATATTTTTCTTATATTTTTTCACAAATATCATACAAAACATCAATTATTAAAGGATTGATGGATGTGAACTAAAAATGAACAACCTTCTCACTTGTACATTCAACAAGTGATTCTTCCTACTTGAATTCATAAGAATAACCTATATTTCTAATTTGTAAACTTGAAAGTCAATAAGATAACCATTTCTTCTGTAAATTTCACACCTCTCATCTATTTGATGGATACCTCCATGGTCTATATGTCCTCACTTTCTTTGAGCTCTAATAATTCTTCTATTTTTTATTTCTCCATAATCAATTCCCAAATCCTCTCATAAATATTTGGCTTGGCATAATCATTTCAAGTTCCATGATATATTTTTCTCTTCTTTTCTCTTTTCCTCCTATTCTTATCCACTTTAACTAGTTTGAAAAATAAATTTCTAATGACAAAGCTTACTTCAAATATTTTAATATTTTGAAAAAAAATAGTATTTTCTTCTTCTAATGATCTCATCAATTCCTTGAGGTGTAGAAAATAAAACTCTCTTTAAATCTATATAGATAGAGTTTAGCATATATTAAAATTGATTTGAATCTCTATATGAAAATTGACAATAATATTTGGTGAATCCATGATACACATGGTAGAAATATCACAACAATGTTACCAATAAAATAACTCTAATGGATTATTTCAAACAAATAAAATGTGTATTTTATTTTTTTTAAATTAAAAAAACCTATATTTCTTCTCAAAATTTACATTAAAAATTATAACCCATATAAACATAACAAGCTAATATTTGATAGATTGAGTTTAAAGTATACATATATAATGAGATTTGAAACACATAAAATATTGTTGCAATATACTAAAAATAGTAGCTAAAACAACAACCAACTAAAAATATTATACACGAAACCATATAAAAAATCTATCAATTTACAAATTTGTAACAACTAGAACATGTAAGTCATGAAGCACATTAAAAGCCTTTGGATACAATTTCCAAAGAGAACAAAAGGGTTTTAATACTCCAATTCTTGAAACCAAAGGGTTTTTCCTCAAATCTAGTTTCTTGAGCATAAGGCTCAAACAGTCCTGACAAGGGTATTTAGTGTAGAATGAAAAACATCCTTTCATTTAATACATTTACTCCTTAAGTAGCTAAATATATGGATATTAATGAATCCTTCACTACTTATTAGGTGACATGTGTAGATGTTGTTACAAGACATTTCCTTTTTCTTTCTTAAAACTTAAACTTGTTTTTTCTTGCTTAAATTTGAATTTTGAAGTTTCTTTTACCATATGTTATAGATTTTCCATTTTTTCCATCTTGTCGCACTTTTGTAGAATTCATGAACTCACAACATGTGTGATATTTAAAGATTCTTCAACATTGCTACCTTTTTCTTTCTTTCTTCTCACCTTCTCTCTTACCTTCTCTTCAATGTGTCAAACCTTTTTCCTTTTCATGAATTGCAATTTCTTTTCACAAAGCTCACAAATCCATAAAACTTGTGAAATCATTAACTTGGAAAATAATTTACTTCTCCTTTTCACACTTTTCTACAATTCACTAACCTTAAAAAATTGCAACATATTACACTTACCTTCCCTTTTCATACTTTTAGATAGTTAACAAACTTATAAAATTTGTGACATAAAGAACCTGGGAAATTTTTTCCTTGTCTTGTTACACTTTTTTCAATTTCATGAACCTTCAACCTTTACAACATACCAAAAAAATCACTTTCATTTTCATAATTTTAAAGAGTTTGTAAACTTCATGATAAAAAGACCTTGTTGAAAGTTTGAATCCTTCGCTTTTTCAAACATTTAAATATTTTGCAAACTCATAAACTATATAAAAAAATCAAACTTGTGAACACTTAATATTCTTCCTCTTCATTCTTAAGGCCTATGAGACTTTCCTCTAGTAAGCTTAGCTCCCCTTAAATAGGAAATGTTATTTTTTTCTATAAATATAAATTAACTAAAAAATCAAAAATTATAGGTATGTATTTTATGTCTACATCCTACATCTCCCACCTATGGGTTGACATTATGTGTATAAAGAGGGTTATGACCCATTTTATAAGGGTGGTATTCAATCCTATGTAGGGGTTAATACTTAGCTTTTTATTTTTTTTATCTATGTATTACCTTACTACTTTTGAATAGTCTGGATAACTAAAAGGGGGGTGAATTAGTTATCCTAAAACAATTTCTTTACTTTAATTAATCTGGAGCATGCTTATATCAATCAGATAATAATGAAGTAGAAATGAACATGAAAGAAAATGACAACACCATGCACAATGAACACTAGAATTTATGTGGAAACCCAAGAAGGGAAAAAGCATAGAGAATGCTAATTCTCAATTATAAAGCACCGGTTAAGGTGATTTTTACAAAGGCTCATTGCCAAATTTCTCACTACAAGTAAGGCTCACCGTCAACGGGTTCACTACCTGATTAATGCATTTGATTACAAGATACTCTCACTGAAAATAGTTAACTAATGAAGTTACATCTACATATGTTTGAATTCAGTTCTAATTAAGAGCACAATAACTATTTGTAGCAGATCTGGTCAAGAATATTTTGCACACCTTCCTTGCACAATCTCTACAAGAAAAAAACTTCTTCTTGACACTTTCCTTCATGTTTATTATCGCATAATTCTTTGTACCATTTTATCTTCGTTCACACACCATACACCACACCTCACCTGTACTTCATTGAACAAAAAAAAATTACTTATACCATTCAATGCCTTCAAAATCTTCTAGGTCAACCAAACACAATGTCTTCATAGTCTTTTAAGTTGTCTAAAAAAAATTTAAATTAGGTCACCACAAAAAATTTTGGCATGGAAAAAAACCTTAAAATATTCAATAAGGCTTTACACACTAACACCAGAACAAACAGATAGGTCACACATAAATATTTTCTTACCACATTACCAAGGGACCCATAAAATAGGTCGTATATAAGATAGGTTCATTACATAACATAATTCTCAAAAGATAACAAAGTTTGAATTACATGAAATATATTTTGGAGCCGATGGGAATGCCACAACCAAATCTTGATTAGCATCATTTCAGTGTCAACCAAAAAAACATAATTAGACACACCAAATCTTGTAACATGCTACATGAATGTCGAGATAGAAAGGTTACGCAGAGTAATCTTTGAGCAGAGCAAGCAACATCAAAATATTAGACTTCATTATTCTACATTAATTGGCTTCCATCATGGATGTCCCAAAAAGAAGTACTACCATATCTAGATCAAAGATAACATCCATACTTTGTAACATGATAGAACTCGATAGGATATTTCATTTAGGTATGTCATCCAGATCACAACCTTTTGGATCCCAGGTTTTGAAATAAATGAAAACAATGCTTAATCATCTCAATAAGTTCTAAATAATCTCCCCCTTTAGCATTGATGTCAAACAACAAAAACTCAAAAAACACAAAAATCCAAAACTTCAAGCACCCCCCCTTTGTCAAGCAATTCAATTCCTCTTCTTGTTTCTTTTCTCTCTTCATTTTCTCCCCCTTTTTGCTATCAAAGGAAAACGAGCAAATAAGAAAATTTGGGAGATCAAGTTAAAATAACACTTTTCACATTAAAAAATTTCTCGTACCTTTCTCTCACAATTGGAAGAATCCTCTTCCAAGCTTGCACTACATAAACCATTCTGGCACACATGCTATCTAGTAGAGTCAACAACATAAATGAAGATGACTAGTCTAGAGATAGGCAGTATCATTCACAATCCTCTACATTAGAAAGTATCCCAAAGAGATGATCCAACTGGATGCCAACAATTTCTTTGACCAACTAAAATTTTTTAACCAAATCTTCCCTCTATCTCTAAGTAGACAATAACTCAGCTTGCAAATCTCCAACCCTTATCCTCTATTTTCCATCTTTATTTTTGAATAAGTCAAAACACTTCCCAATACCATTCAATTCAGATTCAATAGCTTCAATTCTAATTCTAAAATTATCAATAGTAGTAGGCCACCAGATATAATACCTGTAGATGTTATACATCTCCTTAATGCATTCTCTTGTCTCACCAATGTGTTTGAATAACTTTTTTTTTGCTTTGAAAATCCTCTCAATCATAGCTTGGATCTTATGAACTTTAGATCCTTCCTACAATAAAATTTCTTCAAAAACTTCTACCAAATCATTTGATAGTGAGTCTGAAACAACTAAAACAACAATACCCTTTTTGAGCAAATAATCAATGAAAGCATGTTCAATTCTAGGCCTATGAACTGGAGAGCAGACATACCACATTTCACCAATCTTTTTCATATCACCTTCATCGAACACCAAATTAACTTCATCTAGATTGAAAGAGAAAGATGTAGGTAGATACTTTTCTTCATTATCCTTTTCTTCTAAGATAGTAACGACATCATTTGTGTTAATTTTTCTCCTTTTAGGTTCTGGAGGGGAACTACCAATGACAACCTTTAACTCCTTCTTACCAAAGGAGGGACCCTTCTCAAACTGACTAAACACTATCACACCAAAGCACAAATTCATCTGCAAGGATGATAAATAAACTTTGCATGCACCTGCTTTATCTTCAATACATTCCAGATACCTGTAGACTTACTCTCTTACAAGGATATTGAACTTCCACTTAACATTCTCTTTTGCTGGTAGTGAAATTAGAAAGTAAAATACTAAAAATATGAGCAGAGACCAAAACTAGAAAGGATAACTCTCAACCAAAGAAATTCTAACATTCTCAATTAGGTTTCCCATTATTGGGCTACACAAGTCAAACTGCTTATTTTCCTTCACCATCTTATGTACAAGATACACAACAATAGCCGAAGTAGAACCTTCATGTTTTTGGAAATAGAATTTGTAAGTGATACCATAAGAAACATACCTCAATGTAGGATCAACAATGGTATTTATTAGTAGAGCTTGAGGGTCTTTGTTGATACCAGTAAGTTTTTCCACATCTCTATATTTCACCATTTTCTTCCTAGGGAGGTCACCAACACTTCAAATCCAGTATTAGCTTCAATGGATTCCTTAGTGATCAGATAAGGTTTGTCCAAAATGATGCTACTATCCTTGAATTGATTCAACAAGAACAAGATAGAATCTTTGTCAACAATCCAAGGAAATTCTCCTCATAAATCCATAACTAGGGCACTTACATTCTACAGTTCATTAGTCCTCAACCCTAGTTCCATTTCATTGATATTTTGATGATCAAATTTTTCTAACTCAGTAAAACTCCCTTAAGCCTTAGCAGAAACTACCACTAAATTATCTATCAATGGATTCCATCATCGCGCTTATCTTCTTCAAACTTTTATCACTCAATAAAACTTCTTCTTTTCAAATTGTGAGAAATGACTTTAAAAAACTCCAAATTTTAAGCTTAATTGCTCATGATGAAAAAAATTACATCAATGACACCATCAATTATACTTTTCTTTTCAATCATCTGGATTAAGCTTCATCATATGTACATCACTAACCAGATCAAACTTAGCCATGTTGAAAACACATCAATATTATTTTAGAGAGGGGAAACTAACAAGATATGCATTGAAAAGCTCCTCCTAAGCCAAGGAAGTTGGCTCAAATCTCAAAAGAGCTTGTATTGGGATCCAATAGCACAAAAGATCTCCCACAATTCTTTCCTTTTTCCTCAAAACCATCATGGTTTTATTCTTAGATTCATTTGATTCTGCAATGTTCTTTTTATTTTAAGGCTTTTTCGGAGCAACATATTTGCATGTGTTAGCATAATATCTGGGTTGACTGCACTTGTAACATCTTTGTCTTGACTTGAATGAGTGAACCCTAGATCTGCACTGATTACCTTTTTAACCATAACCATGGCATAAATATCAATTACCATGAAAAATATTATTCATTCCATTCCTTCTAGATGGATTAGAGAATTCACTTTTTCAATGACTTTTTTTTGTGATAAAACTTGTGACAATTAAAGCATTGAATACTCAATTCCTTCTTGATTTTAGACTCTATAGTCTTATGTCCAAAATTTTTACATAGAAAACAATAGCCATTAAATTATAAGTACCTTTGAGAATTTGGTTAACTGATCGAAGGTATTTTTATAGATGTTCTAGAGTTTTGAACCTTGCTTGTTACAACAGATTTCACTTCAACTTCAACTACTTTTTCTTCACCTTTAGTGTTCTAGTTTTATTTTTCACCAGGGAAGCCAAGTCCTCCCTTATCCTCATGAAATTTCTATAGTGACAAGAGTTGATCTAGAATTATGCTACTTTCACATACTCTTGCTTATGATTTCAACCTTCTTAACTCTTGATCTAACTTCTCATTTTCTTCTAATTTTTGTTTGATGGTATCCTTGAGATTTTCTTTAATCTTCTTCCATTCATCCATTTTTTGTTTGATGGTATCTTTGAGATTATCTTCAATCTTCTTAGATTCATCCAATTGCTTCTTTAAATCCACAATACTTTCCTTTGAATCCTTTAATTCTTGGCTAACCTCTTTATGTATTACCTTAAACTTCCAGATTTGCTCCCTTATCTTTGCGATACAAGTTTTTTCCTCCTTGAAGTTTTCTTTTATTCTTCATTTTCAGATTTCATGCTTTCCATATCATCTAAAATTATCTTTAGTTCTTCCTGAATGTGATAAGCTCATACCATTTTTTCAAACTACTAAGATCTCCCTCAAGTTGTTAAGCTCGAACTGTGAGTGACCAAGTTTTGATACTAATTGTTGAACAGTCTGGATAAACGAGAAGGGAGGTGAATCGGTTTTCCTAAAACAAATTTCAAGCTACTTTAATTAATTTGGAGCAAGCTTATATCAATCAGATAATAATAATGCAGAAATGAACATGAAAGAACACAACAACACCATGCACAATGAACACCAGAATTTATGTGGAAACCCAAGAAGGGAAAAACCACATAGAATACTAATTCTCAATTATAAGCATTGGTTAAGGTGTATTTTATAAAGGCTTGCTGCCAAATTGCTCACTGTACGTAAGGTTCACTACCGGTGGGCTCACTACCCAATTAATACATTTGATTACAAAATAATCTCACTAACATAAGTGAACTGATGAAGTTGCATCTACATATGCATGAATTCAGTTCCGATTAAGAGCACAAAAACTATCTGCAACAGATCTGGTCAAGAATATTTTACACACCTTCCTCATACAACCTCTACAAAATAGATTACTTCTTCCTAACACTTGTCTTCAGCTTTCTTATATTGCATAATTCTTCACACCCTTTTATCTACTCACACACACCATACACCACACCTCTTACTTCATAAAAAAAACTACTTTTACTTATACCATTCCATTCCTTCATAATCTTCTAGTTCATCCAGACATAATGTCTTCATAGTCTTCTAAGTCGAGCAAACAAAATTTGAATTAGGTCACCACAAAACATGTTGGCATGAAGAAAAACCTTGAAATATTCAATAAGGCTTTGCACGCTAGCACTAGACCCAAAAGATAGGTTGCGCATAAAGATTTTCTTACCATGTTACCAAGGGACCCATAAATAGGTCATACATAAGATAGGTTCATTACATAACATAGTTATCAAAAGATAACAAAATTTGAATTACATGAAACATGTTCTAGGGCCAATAAGAATGCCACAACCAAGTCCAAATCTTTATTAGCATCAATTTCAATGTCAATTGGAGAAACATAATTAGACACACCAAAACTTGTAACATGCTACATGAATGTCTAGATAGCAAGGTTATCTAAGTAGGCTTTGAGCACAACAACCAACATCAAAAGATTAGACTTCATTATCCTGCATTAATTGACTTCCATAGATGTCCCAAAAAGAAGTACTACCATATCCAGATCAAAGATAGCATCCATACTACGTAACATCATAGCGGTCGATAGGATAGATCATTTATGTATGTCATCCAAAGCACAACCTTCTAGATCCCAAGTTTTTACATCAATGACAACAATGCTAAATCATCTCAACAACTACTACTAATGGGTGTAAGTTATGGGGTGAGTTATGAAAAAGTGTTTTCCTATGTTGGTGGATACACTACCCTCTCTATCATAGTTGATCATAAATGCCCCACCTCCTCATGACCACCACTTTCCTTATGACCTAGTGCCTCTGTATCCAAACTACTAGAAAGGTCAAAATAAGGTCCCTACCCTATCCAAACCCTTGCAAATGAGAAGGGGAAGTCATAACCACCTTCCTTCTATCATTAATTAGAGAAAAATGTTAGATGTTCCCTCTACTCCCTAGTGGTGAACCTTATCCTTGGGTTGTTGACCCTTTATTTAGCAATAATTTCCCCCACTCAAAAATATTTTTTGGGTGGTGAGAGGAGGGTAAAAGTACAATCTTATGGCACACTTTCAACCAACTTATTAGCACAAGTGAATTTTAGTATTTCTAACTAAAAATCAAATTTGGTCAAACATATGATCTGGTAAGATTCATTCTAGCTAAGTTAGATATTTCCACAAATTTTCCAACTAAATTGTGAGTTAAATGCAAATGTAGCACCAATTTGAGGCCAATTTACTAAAAAAAATTATTTGAAAATTTGATGTTCCAACAACTCCTACTCATGTAAATAACATTTTTTTAAAATATAAAAATACTATTTTTTAGGTTGATAAGTATAGTTTTCAAAAACATATATTTTAATAGTTTATTTATTTATTTTAATTTTAAGACTGTAGGAATCGGTCGGGTATCCATCCCCCTATAAATTGCAGTGCACCTGGTAAAAAAATTTCACAAGACTGGCCATGCTGGAATGGCACGCCCTCTGGTACCACAAGTTTTGGGGGATACTAGGCCTTGTGACCTCTTGCCTACAATAGGATGCTTTAGCCAATATAGTTAGGCCCCCCACCCCATTTTAATAGTTTAATTATTATTGATATTTTATTTTATTTTTTTGATAAAAGGCCAAAGGCCTAAAGTTTCTATATTTTTATTAAAAGTAAGTTATTAGCACAAAATATGAGGTTGATTACCATGTCAACAATTTTAAAAAAATAAAAAAAATTGAAAAACTATAATGCACTAGATTAAAGAATCTATATCAAGATGGCACAATTTTTTTCTATTTCAAATAAATATTTAACATTAAAGTTTACGTCAAATGGAAATAGTTATGTTTAAATACAAACACATTTTAACATTTATTTAAAAATATGTATTTATGAAGATTAGAAAAAAAAAATCCACGCACTAAAGTTTCAAGTTATAAATACACAAAATTTTTAAGGAAAAAAAATATACTAGTACATAGAAGGATTGATGTCTCATTTAACTTCATTTTTCAACATTTTATCAATAACTAAATTATACTATCAATTTTTTTAAAATAAATAAATTAATTAATTAATTAAAAAAAAAACACAAACACAAAATATTATTTTAAAATTCAAAATATATGTCACTTTTTTATGATTCAAGTTTAAAAGTTGGAACAATGTTGGTTGTTTCCTTTATAAAAGTGTGACATAGTTTTGTACTTTTACCCAAGAGATATATTTTATTCTAGCATTACCATACTATAACATCACAAGATATTTTTTCCATCATTTCTTCCCTCCACCCCTAGAATTTTTCTTGTACATAAACGTTTTTCCCCTTGTCCCATCAATTTATTTCCCCCTTCCCCAATCATATTTGACATAAAGAAAAAACTTGATTAGCTATCCTCTACTTCTTCAAGCTTGGGGTGCGAGACACTATTCCTTGTGCATAAAATTTGTAACTACCAATCTAAAAAATAGTGGGATTGCTTGCAATAAATTTATTTCTCTGGTATGAACCTCTTCAAGCACCACATATAGTCTACTTTATAAATTGATCATGATTAGGTCTACAAGAGACATACCAGTTCATAACAAAACTTTCGACACTAGAGCTATGGAAACTTGTCTACTCACTAGAAGACTATTGACACCATCTCTCTTTGTGAGGGATTGTAGAGGATACACATTAATTTAAGATGTAGGCTTTGCTACATCACATCAAACAATGGGGGTGATATTCATATTTCCTAGGAACTAACTATTTATTGACTGCATGTGGTAATTTTTCCTTAGTTCAAATTTCCTTTAACATCACTAAATCCACTCAAGATATACCTCTTGCAAATAGTTTGTTTTTGTAGTTACACCTAAGCATACCTCAATATAACATACTTTATTAGCATGATGCCAAATCTTCCATGGTAAGATGGTTTAAGGAGTCCATTAGCATCTCAAATATAGAATCTAGTGAAACCTTTTGAAACGATCACACTCTCAGGTTGGATATACCTTATCAAAACTATAAGGACCTTTACAAGATACCTTCACAAATATTTTGTGTGACTAATGAAGTAGTATGGGTTTACTACACTTGATCCATGTGAATTCGATGCATATTCAAGCCACTAAACATTAGTCCAGTAAGATCATTCAATGCAAAAATAAACTAAGAATCCATTAAAATAACATATTAAAATACAAAAGCTTCAAAAACACATAGTGTAATCCATTTAAACTTATCCTATTGGGGGAGTGGTGTCGAATTGATGTGGAATGGTGACCTTTTCCCAATCCCTTGGATGATGAGCTTGTTTTGATCAATTCTATTGAAGAGAATTGATGAAACCAATGATAGATGTGTAATAAAGCATGATTTAAATGCTAAATTAACATGATGAATGTTAATATGATCAATATGGGTGTATACAAATCTACTCTAAATGTATGCAAGCTTCAAAAGATTAAAATCCTAATTACAAAATATGCTAAATTTATGCACCTATGCTATCATATGGAAGCCATTAATGAAAGCTAAGCTAATATGTACGTAAATTAAGTTAAAAAGATGTTAAATAAGTGCTAAATATGAGTGTAAGTGAAAGAAATTTTAACAACATGAATTTTCTATTAAAATATGGATCCATTTATCTCCAAATAGTGACCTATTTATAGGAGGACAAATGAGAAACGAAGGGTTAAGACTAAAAAAGTTAATCAATGGTCAAAAAGGAAGAAAGATGGAGGTATGGATCATGGATTATTATCAATGGATGAGAATCAATGATTACATGGATCAAGAAAAAAATTAAGTGTTCGTATTCTTTCAAACAAATGCACTTTCAAAACTTGCACAAGAAGTCTTGTTGAAAGTTTGTTGCAAAAAAGGAATATTCCCCTTTTCAAATGAGTGAAGAAGGAGAATATTCTCATGGGTGAGGAAAATTAGATATTTAGTTAATTAAAACCAAATTAAATGGTGCAAAGGAGAAGGAATATTTCATGGGAGGAATTTGCAAAGAATGAATATTCCCAAGGAATATTCCCTTGCAAGTGGGAATATTCCAAACAAACACACTTTCAAAACTTGCACAAGAAGTCTTGTTTAAAGTTTGTTGCAAAAAAAGGAATATTCCCCTTTTCAAATGAGTGAAGAAGAATAATATTCTCATGGGTGAGGAAAATTAGATATTTAGTTAATTAAAACCAAATTAAATTGTGCAAAGGAGAAGGAATATTCCATGGGAGGAATGTGGAAAGAAGGCATATTCCCTTGCAAGTGGGAGGATTAGATTTAATTAGTAATTTGATAATTAAATAAAATTTTAATTATACAAATTAGGGGAATTATATGATATTCATCCAATAAATGATTTAATGAAAAAAGGGAAAGTGATATGATACTTAATTAAATAACTTAGGGGTATTTAATTAAATAACAGGACTTTAGGGATTAAATTAACCAAGTTGATTTATCCAATTGAAGAGGATGAAGTGTTAGTATGAAAAGTGTGAATTAACCTAATTAGGTCAATTAGGTAAATAGATGAAAATGACATAATTAATTAAATAGCTAGGCTAATTTAATCAATTAAGAAAAAAAAGATGGGTTTTAGGATGAAAAAGTGTTAGTTATCTTATTTGAGTGCATGATATCATTCAAAACATTTTTAAGTGTCTACATTTTGTCCCTCTTTGAAGCGGGGTACTTGTTACATTGGTTCAAAGACTACCACTTTTTGGATTAAAAACTACTTATTTGATCAAAAAATAAAATAATTCTAATTTCTAGATGTCCCACTATTTCCCCAGCAAAAGGAATAAGTTGGTTCCCTACCCTCTCAAGAGATCGAGCAAATTTTTTGAATTTTGAATTGATCTCTCGAAAAAGGTACAATATTGATTTAGCTCAAAGAGGACTAGAAAGATCTGATATCAGATGTAGAAATATTTGATGATGTATATAAAATCATCGTCCATGGGTAGGCTCATGTATATTTTGACATATCACACAAATTTAATAGTTGGATAGAAATGTTAGTAAAGATAGAAGAATAAGAAGAATAAGATGAATGGATTGATCATTGATTTTGAGATTGATTTAGAAGTCCAACAAGTCCATGATGCATCAAGACTTTATTAGATATGGTGATGAGAGATGGATGATTTTTCTCATAAATTGGGATTGGTTTTTTTCATTATTCCTTATGTTTGATATAACACACAGATATGATGCATCAATGTACTAATAACTAGGATGGAATTGTATCTTGTGTAATGGATGTTGATTCTACAAACAGATAGGATAGTTCTTGTTCACACCTTGACATACCGAAACCTCGTCAAAATGTAGTTTAGTAGTTCAAAATGTCTTAGACCAAATCATATGCAATAGTCAACAATCTACTCCAAATAGCCTCCCTACATGCAACTAAGCAAGTATGCACCAAAATTATTTTACAAGAATACCCACGAGCATAGAAAATGAAAGTTAATGATCGATGCCCCATTCATTTTTCTCTAAATCATTTAGAAATTATCAAGAGGTTCTTCGAATGGGTCAATAAGATAAATCATAAGAAAAGTTCAAAGAAAAATAGTGAGTATTATCTATATCTCTTTCCTGTTTAATATAGCTAAGGTGATTTCTGGTGTTGATGTCCATTGTAGGAAGGATGCATCCTAGGACATGTTTATCAGATGGTTTGATTAAGATGGGGTGTGTGATAAGCCATTGATACAAACTTCACTGAATTTTTTATCTATGATATAGACTTTAGATTTTGACATAGGTTTTAACTTTATGACTTGATATACTTGCTTTCTACTTGTTTTACTAAAGTGTGAAAGTAATGATTTATTTATTATGGATGGAGTTTTATTGTAGGTGAAAGCAAAATGGGATGAATGGTTTTGGATTTTTTGGAATATTTCAATGTTTTTGATATTTTGAAAATGTTTTGAGGTTTTTTTTTATATTTTTGAAAGTTTATGTGAATGTTTTTGGTTTTTGATTATTTGAGGTTGTTTAGGGTTTTTCTAAGTTTTCCAATTTTTTTGTGTTTCTATGTTTTCAAATGTTTTTGTGTATTGTAAGTTTTTAAATGTTTTTGTGTTATCTAAGTTTTCAAATGTTTTTGTGTTTTTTGATATTTGAATGTTTTTGTTTTTTCTAAGTTTTCAAATTTTTTTGCATTTTTTGAGTTTTCAAATGTTTTTTTGTTTTTTGATATTTGAATATTTGGGGTTTTTTTTGAGATTTTCAACAAAGAACCTGACCTAAAATATTGTCCTAAGGGACACATGGGATTATTAAAGATGAGTCTTTCCTACGTTATGCATGCAAAGACCATGTAGTTTGACTGACTTGACTTATTGATGATGAGATATGAACAATTGATGGAATGTCGGTTTATTATGACAATCTCCTAAAGGATTAACCTAGGGTGATTTAGGGGCACATCAGTGATGACCTTTCTTAAGTTCAATCTCAAAAAAAATGTAGTTTGATAAGGTAATGCTTTTGGATTTTTGATGTTTTTTGGATGTTTTGGATTTTGACTTTCAATTTTTTGAATATTTTTGGAATTTTTATGAATGTTTTGAGATTTTAGCTAAAATTTTCAATAACCTCAAGATATACAAGAACTTGATCTGATCCAAGATGAATTTTTCCTAATGTGATGTGATACACTACCTCAATATATGTAGGACAAACTAACCTTAGGAATATGCAAAGTAGTACTAAAGGGGATATCATAATTCATAATATCAAGCCATGATACAAACATGGATGGTTGATAGAATAAATAGGATGAATGATGTGATGGGTGGATGTGATGCCAAGAATGGTAGAATAAAGACCCAAAGAATAGATGAAGGTGCCTGTTTTCCAGGTTTTCACCAAGGTACTTGCCCAAAGCACCACCAAAGTGTTTTCACTAGAGGATGATTGTTTTTCTTGACTTTTTCAATCCTTTTTCTCTTTGTTTTGGATTTTTTTAATAATTTTTTTATATTTTTATATTTTCAGATTTACACCCTTCAAGTCTAGGCATAAAATTTTTTAAGATGCAAATTATTGGTCGGTTCTTGCAAGGGTTCACCTTTAGGATTTGATAGTTGGTATGTTGCTGATCCATAGTTTGTTGTGATGATAAAGTGACCTAACCAATTAGGCTCAAACTTTTCTTTACTATCCTAATCTACAAGATTTTTCTAATTATGCTTTATGATAAGATCCCCTACCTAGAAAGACTAGTACTTGATCTTCTTGTTATAGCTTAGTTTTAGTCATTTTTGATATACTTGTAAGTGATTAACAGTATCAAGATGATGCTCATCCAATAATCCTAGCTCATTTAGCCGAGATACTATGTATTCTTCATAAGTGGTCAGATTCTATAGTGAACCTTGTAGTGATAGGAGCTCAACCTCAATAGGCAATATGGCTTCTAATCTGTGGACCAAGGAGAACAAGGTTGCACCTATAGGAATGTAGATACCCATTTGATAGGCCCATATGGAAAGATTTAACTGCAAATGCCAGTCACGACTAGCTTCATTGACCATTTTCTTTGGGATTTTCATAATGGTTTTGTTTGTAGCCTCATCTTGACCATTTCTAGGTAGGGTAATATGGGGTAGAGAATCAATGATGGATCTTGAATTCTTGACATAGTTCTTTCACATCCTAATTCTTGAAAGGTGTTCATTTGTTTGAGATAAGGGCTTGTGGAGCATCGTAATGATAGATAAGATAATTTTGGATAAACTTAAAAAATTTCTTCCCTATTATCTAGGTCATAGGAATGGATTCTACCCGTTTGGTAAAGTCCTAAATAGTTGTTATGATAAACTTGTGTCCATTAGATGAGGTTGGAGTAATCTTTCCTATGAGGTCAAGCCCCCACTGTGAGAAAGGCCAATATTTTACCATTGGTTGCAACTCCTAAGTTGAAGCATGAATAAGATCTCCATGTTGTTGACATTGGACACACTTTTGCACATACTGATGGGATTCTCTTTCCATGGTTGGCTAGTACTACCCCATCCTCAATAGTCTCTTAGCTAAAGTCATACCACTAGAATGGGAAGCGCATATGCCATCATGTAATTTTGTTAAGGAGGTATAGAATTCCTTTGGTTAAGACATCATAGTAATGCCCCTTCAATGCTTCGATGGTATAAGGTATTACCTAAGATCACAAATCAAGATTCCTTTTTAACAAAGGGTTTTCAATGGTTGGAAGTGATATTAGTTGGGAGGGTTCCTCTACTAAGGTGAACATATCATGATACCATGAGGATTCAAGACCAACAATGACACACACAAATTCATATTTTGGGATTTCAAAAGTTGGTACTAGAAGTTGTTCTACCAAGAATTTGCATTGAAGAACATTGTGTGGCATGTCTAATAATGATCCAATTGTTTCCATAACATCTTCTACTTGGTTGTTCATGTAAGGAATTTGCTCAAAATTCATATCAATGAAAAGGTCCTTGAGACTGTCTACCATCTTTTTGTAAGTATTAAGCTTGTGATCTTTATTTTAGTAATCATCATTGACTTGGTTGATAACCAGTTGTGAGTCTCCAAGACTTTCAACTCTTGTATTTTCTATTGAACTGCTATCTTTAGACCTATGACTAGGGATTCATACTTAGCAATGTTGTTAGTATATGGAAATGATAGCCTATATGACTTGGGGATGCAATCACCTTGAGTGGTATTAAAAAGAATGATCGCCCTTGATCCATGTTGGGTGAATGATCCATCAAAATACATTTACCAATGATCTATTGTATTGAAAAGGAATATTGATTCATCAGGGAGTTTAGATATCAATGAATTCTTAACATATATAGGTGCATCTGCTAGTTGGTATGTGATTACCTGTCCTTTTTATTTCCTTGCACTCCAAATATTATATGTTAAATTTGGTCAAGATCAATGGGTCAATCTTTGCAATAATCTTGATTTTATGCATTAACATGCAGTGTTTGAACCTTTTGTGAAGCAAAAACCACTACTAAGCATGCTTTCTCAATGGATGAATAGTTCATTTCATAGGCCACCAAGGTCTTTTTGATGTAATAGATAGCTCTTTCTTTTCCACTTTCATCATGTTGTGCTAGAAGAGCACCTAGTGCTACTGATGTTGTTGAGATATATAGGATTAATGGTTTGTTTGGTATCAGTAGCATGAGCACTGGAGGTGTCAATAAGTAGTAATTGATTTGATGGAAGGCTTTATCATACTTCTCACCCCACTTATAAGTTATTCCTTTATGTAGAAGATGAAAAAAATAATGGATCTTGTCTGTTAATTAGGATGTGAACATTCAAATGGATTGAATCCTTCCTTGTAACCCTCTCATCTTCTTTAGCATTTATGGTGGATCCATTCCTATGGTGGATTTAAATTTTTCTAGGTTAATTTTTGTCCCTCTTTGTGATAGGATGAAGCCAGGAATCTTCCTTGATGTAACCCCAAAGGCACACTTTTTTTGGGTTTCGTCGTACCTTATACTCTTTGAGTCTATTGAAGATGGGTCCCAATACCTCTATCTACTCACTCCTTTTCTTTGACTTGGAAAAAATATCATCCACATAGTCTTTGACTGCTTTATGGATCATGTCATGAAAGATGAGGGTCATTTCTCTTTGATAGGTTGATCCTTCATTCTTTAGCCCAAATGCCATCATGTTCCAACAATATGTCCCCCATAGACAAGAATATAGTTTTTTGTTGATCCTCCATGGTGATCATGATTTTATTATAGCCTAAGAGACCATCCATGAGTGATAGCATTTAATCCCTAGCTACTAAATCCATGATTATGTCAATGTTAGGCAGAGGGAAATCATCCTTTAGGCATGCCTTGTTCAATCCTTTGAAATCTATGCATATTCTAATGCCTCTGGTGGGTTTGGAGACTGGTACTAGGTTTGAAACCCACTTAGGATAATCTATCATTTGGATGAATCCAATTTCAAGAAGCTTTTGTAACTTCTTTGGACTCATTGCACTAGGGGGAGATTAAATCCCTCATCCTTGGGCACCTCAAAGAGGTTTCACCCATGGATACGTCCTTTCTTTTTACTATTTTAGGATCAAAAAGTGCCATAGTGTGATTTTCACAAAAAGGTATACATGCTAGTTGCATGTTATCCATTTTCTGACTAAAGGATTCAATCATCTCCCTATAGTATAGCCCAGTGTCTAGCTTTAAGTCAAAACTCACTTTATGATCTTCCCATGGTAATTTTTCATGAATTCCCATGAATTCTGAGATTGCTTCATAGTTTTTGAGTAAATATAAAATTAGTGGTCCTTGGTGGTCCCAATCAATGAGTTGTGGGTATAATAGCCTTATTTCAGTTGGTTGATCGTTCAAGACAAAGGATGTTGTAGATATCATGAATAGAGTTTTATTCTCAAATAGGTCAACAACATCAAGGGAAATTTGTCTAGGGTCATGTCATGGGACATTAGTAACCATGAGGAAGCCTCAACACATTTAGTGGAAGTACCTTTACCAATAAGGGTAACTTTGCTAGTAGTACATCATAGGCTGATATTCTTTGGATGTTTCTAAGGAGCGATAGGTTCTAGAAATCCATTGTCACCATCCAAGCTATCTACATTCGAATAGGTATTTTTCACATTTTCACCATCCTACATTGAAGCCATTTGATGGTGACAACGCTGATGACACTACAACAAGAATCAACTACATTGGAATAGGTATGTTGTGTGTTTGTGTAATCCTTATCTTTTCCAGTGTTGTGTCCTTTACTATGATCTACCATAGGGTTCTTGTACATCTCATGAGATCATGGTTACTGACTGGTTTCAACATTTATGTCTTCACTTTTGATAAGATCTTGTATAATATTCTTGATCATGACATAGTTCGATGTATTATGTCCTTTGATTTTGTGAAATTCACAAAGATCTTTTCCATTGTAATAGGGTCATTTATCTTATGGTTCTTGGTAGTTTTCAAAATTGGGAAGTGTTATTAGGTTTGAATCTACCAATTTCTTCATGATTGTTACAATAGGTTCTGACAACTATGTATACTTGTGTTTTAGTTAGTTATTTCTATTGGGTGTTCATCGTTGTTGTGTTTCGATGTTGTTGATATGATTGTTTTGTGATGGTGTTGTTTGTTGCACAATTGGTTGAATGTTAGCTATTTTATTTTTGTTTGGCCTAGGATCACTTAGGAATACCTTACCATCTACCATGTTATCATTCATTATGTTCTTATTCTTAGCATAGACATAAGGCTTATAGTTTGAACTAGTTGATGGTCAGTTGTATTTGTAGGCTTGAGTATTTCCCTATGAGATTAGAGCTCTCTCGATGTTAAGGGATCTAGGGACAAGCTCATCATAAGAGGTAATGCACTACATCTTTAATAAGTGGAAGGATAGATCAGGATCTAGATTTTCTATGATAATCATGCCACTTTCTCTAGGGACAAGCTTGAGTATTTGTTGTTCATCAAGAATGAGCCACTTTCTCTTATTAGCTTTGTGGAAAGAGGTACATCAAATAGGAATCATTGTAGGTGACATCCATACACATGATGTTAAACTCTTTGACATGGTCCACAAGATTTCCTCTTCCTTTGTATTTATCAAATTTTGGGACTTCAAATCTAGGAGAGAATGGTACCATTGTGATGTTTTGGTCAAATGGATATGGGCATAAGTTTTGTGTATGGGGTTTCTTCATTTTTCCCATCTCGATATCCTACATTTCTTGTGTTAACACCTTAAGTTGTGATGTGACATCATCTTGTGGGTTTGGTGGAGGAAAATATGGTGGAAAGATAGATGAGTTGTATGTGGGATTCTAATATGATGAGGTGTTGTATGGTGTGTATAGGGGTGTATGATATTGCAAAGGGGATTGTGGTGGAGGCGTATATGTACCTAGCATATTTGTATTGAGAATGTTATGTTGAGGGTTATAGTAGGAACCTTGTTGTTGGGAATATTTTTGAGATAGTAAGGCTTGTTGTGCTTCCTATTGTTGTTGTGTTGCTAAGGTTGCTTGATGTTGTTGTTGGGCTCATTATTGTTGTTGCACCTTGAGGGCTTGTTGTTATGCTTCTTGTGCTACTAATAATACTTTTTATTGTTGCTACTATTGTTGTTGTTACATGAGGGCTTTTTGTTGTTCTTGTTGTGCTACTAAGGTTGCTTGTTGTTGTTATTATTCCGCTAGGGTAGCTTGTTGTTCTTGTTGTTCTTGTTATGCTACTAGGGCTACTTTCTATTATTTTTGTTGTTGTTGTATGTCTTGTTGATATGTGTTTTATGCTTGTTTCAAGGCTAGAGCATGTGCTTGCAATGTGGTCCGATCAGTTGGTTGTTGGGACATCTATGATGGGTTGATGTTTTTCATAGGTTGTGGATTGTTGATAAGAGGTTGGGGATTCCCTTGGTTTAACATTCCTTTCAAGATGGTGGATTGGGATGGAGGAATGTAAGTTTGAGGTATTATTTTATTTTACATGATAAGAGGGATTGTGGGGAAATACGATGATGATGCCATTAGGTATTGTGATGACAATAGCACATTAGGACCTTGAGCCCATTGATTGAAAGGATTCCCTTGACCAATGTTTTAGGAATTTTCTTGTGTTTGGGATATGTTCAAGGAATTACCTTGGTTGATGGGGTTCATGACCAAGGGGTTGTTTTGAGTTCGGTTGGAGATAGATGGGATGGATGTGTCTTGGGTAACCAATGGGATGGTTGAACTCATTAGGGGATTTGATGAAACTTTTCCATATTGTGTTGAAGATTGATTTTGCATAAGGGGATTAGCTTTCCCTTCTAGTTATATTTGAGAAACTTGGTGTATACTTCCTTGTGTGATCTTAGGCACACTTGTGGTACTTGTGGGGATGGATGAGGAGGGGTACCATTGATATGTTGAGGTTGTTGTAGACTCATGAAGTGTAAGTGGTTTATGTTGATGTACATGATTCTTGGGAATGGGGGAGTGCCAAATGTTGGTGTCCAAGTGTTGTTTTGAGATCAATTGGTATTGAGGGTTCCCGTAAGTTTTTTGCTTTCAAATGGAAGAGTATGACCAAATTCCTTAGCAATACTAGCTAAAATGCTAGGAATGAGTGTTTGATTTAGCCCTAGTGATGGAGTTTTTTTTACACTAGGTGAAGTTAAGCCTTGTGTCAATGATTGCACAACAAAAGATGGAGAAATTCAAGCTACATTTTCTAAGACTTAGTGTTCCATGATTTCTTCCCTTGTAAGTTCAAATGGGTTGTTCGTATTGTCTTCTATCTCATATGGCCTTGATGGAGATGAGGGTTGTTGTAATGGGGTAACTTGACTTCTTAGATCATATTATTGATGATTGGGATCACTTGAGGTTAATGTTACTCTAGTTTTCTCCATGATTCTCTTGTGTTGTTATCTCGTCTTTACCATAAATTTTGGGTCACCTATGGGAGAGTTGTGAATTGAGATTTGTATTGTTTGAACTCTCTAGTTGACTTAAATCTAGGTAAAAGGGATCTTCTACATCATTTTGCAGCAATGATGGTAGTGGTAGATGAAAAGATGAAAGATGTGGGGAGTGATCTTTGTAAAAATTCAAGCTACATTTTCTAAGGCTTAGTGTTCCATGATTTCTTCCCTTGTAAGTTCAAATGGGTTTTTCATAATGTCTTATATCTCATAAGGCCTTGATGGAGATGAGGGTTGTTGTAATGGGGTAACTTGACTTCTTAGATCAAATTCTTGATGATTGGGATCACTTGAGGTTAATGTGACTTTGGTTTTCTCCATGATTCTCTTGTGTTGTGATCTCGTCTTTACCATAAAATTTGGCTCACCTATGGGAGAGTTGTGAATTGAGATTTATAATGTTTGAACTCTCTAGTTGACTCAAATCTAGGTAAAGGGGATGTTCTAAGTCATTTTGGAGAAATGATGGTAGTGGTAGATGAAAAGATGAAATATGTGGGGAGTGATCTTTGTAATCATTTTGTGACAACACTTTTGACTTAGGTTTGATTGTTTGATGTTTGGATAAAGGATGTTTATTAACTTGTGACTCTTTAGGGTAGAATTGTGACCTTCAAGAGAAATGGGTTCAAATATGATAACTAGCTTAACTAAGTGCATGGAAAAGTTTTCATTTCACATACAAAGTAGCTAAGTTAGGGCTTGGGTTGATATATGTATAAGTCCAAAAGTGTTGGTGTGTTAAAATATTTTGCAAGGTTTGGTGAGGTGAAGTTTGGATTTTGATAAAGGTTGGATGAAATGTTTGACCCAATGTTGACCTAGAATGGAACTTTTTTTTTTTTATAAGACCAAGGTGGTGAGAAACATGCTAGACTTCTAAGTGTACTCAATCCAAAAAGACCAATGTTGAATTTTAAATGAGGGGTGCATATTGGGTATACATGTCCATATCATTCATTGAAACAAGTTGATAAAAATTTCCTACCAAAATTTTTGTGTTGCAGTAGAGAGCCACAAGATGTTTCTTGATAGCTTTTTGACTATGATGCCTAAGTTTGAAGTGACAACATGTCAACCTTCTCTTGGGAATTTTTATTTTTTGAGAGATCATTTAGAGCTCATGTTTATGGAAAAGAGGATATTTATTGTCATATAGGAGGTGGTAATGTGGGCCTTCTGGCCATATCAATTTTTTCCTCTTATTCATCTAAGATGTATGACATGTTTCTCAATTGGATGGTGTTTCCTTTGTTTCAAAAGTGAAGCTTCTCATACTACTAATTACATATGTTTGTTCTCCTCAATTAGTTCAAATTTTGGTTGAATGATAGTGGGCATAAGGTTTTCTTGTTCAACTGGAGTGATCACATGCCAAATGGTCATGTGGGGTTCAATTTTTCAAGTTATTTCCTAAAATGATTCTTTTTTACCATAAACACTTTTTTTGCTTAAGTTCAAACTAAATGTCTATGTCAAAAACATCAATTTCAGAAAGTCCATTTTGTGAAAATCATGATGTTAGGGTCATAGTTACCTAGGTCTACTTTGGGAAGTATGGATTGAGATGTAAACCAAAATATTTAGAAGTCTCTAAGAATAAATCCTGAGGAAAAGCATCAATATCAAGGTTCTATCAAAGGGTATCCATACTTAGACCAAAGGGTTCATAATTTTTTAAAAGACTTGTTGATGTTTGTTTGTAATTGTTTTGGAATCAAGCAAGTGTTAAACTAACTCTCAAATAGTTACAATCCTAGATAGAATGAGTGCATATTTCTTAGTAGGCTTACCATCATCAGAAGAGACAATTAATCCATGAAGATGAAATGGAAAAATAGGCTATGTCAAGGAAATGTAATGTCTTGAGACACTAAGCAAAGGAGTCCCTTTCCCATTTGATTTATTGCCTCAATAAAAAATTGGACATGGTAAGTAACTTTTTGGAGTGGTGCTCCTCCAATGCACTACCTTAAAATACGTTTCAAAATTTGGACTTGGTTAGCCACAACAACAAGGTTTTTAATGAGTGAGATGGCATGGCATGGTAAGGTGGTGCAAGTGGAAGATGGCTAGATCATAGTTAAGGGAAAAAAGATAAATCCTCTTGGCCATCTTTCGACATGACTCTCTGCTCCCACAAGAAAAGTGTAAAATGTAAATCTTAATTGGTCTTGTTTTGGAGTTGGTCTTTTTCGTTGGCTGCTTGCTGTCTTTACTGTAGCCTTACTCTCTTTTGTTAAAGGGTTCTAGGTCCCTTCAAAATCTATTTTTTCCTTTATCAACAACAAGGCTTTTAATGACCATATCCAGGATAGACTAGTGCCATACACACAATGATTCACTCAATTAAGAGGCCTCCAAGCCCTTAGAAATATCTGAAGGTTTTTACACATCACAAGGATACTAAGGGAGACATTCATTGGTATGGGACAACAACAACCAACTGGTTAGTGACTTTCATCACTCCAAATTATGTATATAGCGAGCCAAAATGAAAGCACCACTTGGGTCATTCCCTCTTACAAGTTGGGAGGTAGGCCCTCTAAATGTAACACATGTTTTAAGTGTAAAATGCTTTTTGTCACCCAAGATTGTCAATAGGTGCAAGGGGAGAGGATAAGAACTTCTAAGAAGAAAAGGTATACTTGTCTGTTTCTCTTCACCCAAGATCATATGAAGCACAAGGGGATCGGATATGCACATCAAGCATACTTAAGAAAGTCAAAAATATGTTCATTTTAATCCATCATAGCAAAATGAGTTTGTTTTAAGCACCAATTTGAAGTGTGGAAGTTGTATTGTTCAATTTTAAACCAACAAGCATAATGATGTGAGAGTTCAATTTTAACCAAATTGAACATTCATTTTAAATCCCAAAAGAAATCTAGTTTGGTCCTAAAATGTGAAATAAAGCATCATAAATGGGTTATAATTGCCCCATAATTGCCAAAATAGTTGTTATAATTATAATATTTAAACAATTATATTCTCGTTCACTTCGAGTGTTATTGTCCAAACCTACAAAACAAGTTAGCCTAAAAAAAAAATGAGAAGACAATGACATGTTTGCAATCGCATAAAGTAAAAAAATAAAGCATATGTCAAAATTTAGTTTTAGTTTGTGTTTACTAGTAAAGCACGACACTGAAATCAATTATGTCACTGAATTTTATCAATAGCATTGCTATATAGCAAGTGTGTTGCTATACAAAAAAATCGATGGCATCAATCTCAAAAAAATAGTGATGTTAAATGCGTCGCTAAATTAAAATTTATGGCATGATGAAAGATAAAGTTAACATCACTATTTTAATATGTAATGATGAAATTTAATATGTGTTGCTAAATTAATTATGCATTGCTAAAATAAAATCTCAAATGCATCTCTCTATATCGATGCATCATCAAGTGCATCAGTGAATAATCAATAGCATCACTAAACCTATAAAACACAAGAAAAATAGAGTTTTAACAAGAAATTCATCAAATTGGTTAGTTCATGCCCTCCTTCTAGCACCAAAATATGGTTGATGAAGTAGTATGGGTTGACTACACTTGATCCATGAGGATTTGAAGTTTATTTAAGCCACTAAACATTAGTCCAATAAGATCATTCAATGCAAAACCAAACTAAGAATCCATTAAAACTAACAAATTAAAATATGAAAGCTTTAAAAAGACCTATTCTAATCCATTGAAACTTATCTTATTGGGGGAGTGGTGTCACATTGATGTGGAATGATGAGCCTTTCCCAATCCTTTGGATAATGAGTTTGTTTTGATCGATTCTATGAAGAGAATTTGACAAAACCGATGATAGATGTGTAATAAAACATGATTTAAATGTTAAATTAACATGATGAATGCTAAGATGATCGATATGGATGTATGTAAATCTACTCTAAATGTATGCAAGCTTCAAAAGATTAAAATCCTAATTATAAAATATCCTAAATGTATGCACCTATGTTATCATGGAAGCCATTAATGGAAGATAAGCTAATATGTAAGTAAATTAAGCTAAAAATATGTTAAATAAGTGCTTAATATGAGTGCAAGTGAAAGTGATTTTAACAACATGAGTTTTCTATTAAAAGATGGATCAATTTGTCTTTAAATAGTGACTCATTTATAGGAGGACAAATGAGAAATGAAGGGTTAAGATTAAAAAAGTTAATCAATGGTCAAAAAGGAAGGAAGATGGAGGCATGGATCATGGATTTTCATTAATGGATGAGAATCAATGATCACATGGATCAAGAAAAAAATTAAGGGTTCATATTCTTTCAAACAAATGCACTTTCAAAACTTGCACAAGAAGTCTTGTTGAAAGTTTGTTGCAAAAAAGAATATTCCCCTTTTCAAATGAGTGAAGGAGAATATTCTCATGAGTGAGGAAAATTAGATATTTAGTTAATTAAAACCAAATTAAATGGTGCAAAGGAGAAGGAATATTTCATGGGAGGAATTTGCAAAGAATGAATATTCCCTTGCAAGTGGGAGGATTATATTTAATTAGTAATTTTTATAATTAAATAATGTTTTAATTATACAAATTAGGGAAATTAGATGATATTTTTTAAATAAATGATTTAATGGAAAAGGAGAAAGTGATGATATTTCATTAAATAAGTTAGGGTTATTTAATTAAATAAGAGGACTTTAGGGATTAAATTAAACAAGTTGATTTATCCAATTTTACAAGACAAAGGGTTAGTATGAAAGGGGTGAAATAACCTAATTAGGTCAATTAGGTAAATAAATTAAATGACATAATTAATTAAATAACTAGGCTAATTTAATGAATTAAGTGAAAAGAGGATTGGTTTCATAACGAAATGGTGCTAGTATATCTAATTTGAGTGCATCATATCATTCAAGACTTTCTTAAGTGTCTAGATTTAGTAAAGTAGTTACATATCTTAATTCAACATCATCATATCAAGAAATACTCATATAATATAATATGTAACATGCCTTTATTGGAAGGAGTGAAGGATATAACTACTTTTTTTTTAGGTGTTTTCCTTTACCTACTTGCACATTTACTTTAGGTAGGCGTTTCCCCCTCACCTCCACACATTTTAGTTTTAGGCTAAACCCTTCCCTCAATCCCTAGAAGCAATCCACCCTATCCCCAAGTTTTAGAAGTGGAAGAGCCGCCACTTTAAAGATAGCTATTAGTAGAAAGGGAATTTCTAAACCAAAGACCAAACCAACAGCCTTCATATATATGATCTAATTTTTTCTCATTTCATTCTTCAATTGAAGGTATCTATCTCCTCCCACAATTATTCCACTTCTCCTTAGTCACACACCCTTGACCTATTCACAACAACACAATGAATGGGATTAATGGGGGTTGAGGTTTCAGATGGGAGATGAGATAAATAATGGTTGGATTTCCACATGGGATGATTGACCTTCTAACAAAAACAAAATGCATGGGGTTCAGGGGGTTTGCAGTTCGTTCTTATTATAAATAGACTTGGGGCTTGTAATCGTTAAGGAACGATGCTAACTACTCTACCTTTTGTTTACCTTTACTGACTATTTTGAACTAACCAAACCTTGAATCCTTCTACAAATACCAACCCTCCATCTACCAACCCTTTCAAAGAATGGTAAGTTATAATAGCCTCAATTGAGACTGTTAGGTTTTTCTGTCACTAATCCATAATTCCCCAACACACTTGTTCATCTGGTGTTCATAGACCTCCTACCAATAGATAGAGATAGATTTGAATTACCACATAGCATCTTCAAGAGTTACCGTATAGTTGCTTCAAAACCAACGCGTTGTGCTCAAATAACTGAGATATTAGCCAAACATATTAGGCAGGTTAAGATGCCATCTCTACCCATTTTGGCATCGTATTTGAGACTGAATCTCCCCCGAGAGGGTAGAGAAGACATGACAAGAGGGCCTGAGTCCTTGACACAACCATTGACCGATTCTGTTCAAGGGACAAATGGAGTTTATGAGTTCCAAAAGGGCCAGTATATTAATGCTTTGGTTCCCTTCTCATTGTTTCTAAACCACACAATTCCTGTTGCTTCGATAAAAAGTAGGACCCGCATCCCACTTCTTGGCATCACAACCAGATAAGCATAGAGTAAATAGGTTGGACCCAATGTCATATAGTTGATGTATCCAAGTGAACAATAATTGCTCGAGTGGTCATCCATTGTTTGGAGTCTAAGTCTAATCATTCAGTCTCTTTCGTGACTCGGTAGCCCACTCAACCATTTTCACGCCTGATAAAATGGACTGTTTGGTCATGACCATCCTATTTAGCTCGGTCCAGTCAATATAGAGAAATGACTTATCACATAAGTAAGAGACTCGATTCCCACCTAAGTCATTTCAGTTCGATCTATATTAGTCATTCTCATGTGCCCCACTCGCCTTTCCATGCATGCATGTCCTTTGATTCCATCTAGATCCACTAATCCCTGATTCCACTTGCCTATCCACCCATACATGCCTCCTGATATCCCTTCCCGCAGATGCAATGATCCTTGATCCATGATCCTCTTCCAAGCCAATCCCTTCTGTTGGAATCTTAAATATAATGGAATCCTTCAGGTGGTTCGGTCTGTAGACAGTTTGAGATTGACCATTGTGTTTTAGAGAACCATTATTCTTGCCTCAGCATTCATTGTCATTGTTTCCATGTCTAGCTCTAGCTATAGTCAGGCATTTGGTGGTGATAGCTCTCGATTAACCAGGGATAGCTCATCAGCAGGACATTTCACGAGGGAGATGTTTGAGAGGATTCGATTCCTCTGTGATCCTTGAAAGAGGATAGTTCAGTTGTTGATCTAGTCACCGAGACAATTTACTTGTTGATATGGATGCATCTGTATAGGGCAGGCGGCCCTTCTCCTTTAACTCATCAAATAGGATCCTCCATTCCATGGCACATTTAACCCCTCTACGACTTGTATGCCTCTATGATCACTAGGTTCTATCCTTAATAGGATACTCCATTCCATGGCCCATTGAATGCCTCTACAAGTAGGTTATAGCCTTAATAGGATTCTCCATTCCATGGCCCATTGAATGACTCTATGATTCAAATGCCTCTACAACTAGGTTCTAGTCTTAATAGGATCCTCCATTCAATGTCCCATTGCATGCCTCTATGACTAGGTTCTAGCCCTAATAGGAAATGGTTCTTAATTTGTAGTACCTAGAACTTGATCTTGAGTTTGATCTCACTAATAAAATGTTATTGTGGTGCTTGATGAGAATATACTATTGTTGTGCTCGATTATAAGATGTTATTGTGGCACTCAATGAGAAGATGCTATTGTGATGCTAGCTGAGAATATATTTTTGACTATGAGAAAAGCATATTTTAAGGGGACTCAAAACCCCTTTCAAATAGGTTTTAAAGGGACTTGGAACCCTATCAAAATAAAGTTGCAAATAGATAAGAACACAAACAATCAATAGTCCATCAATAGTATCCAACCATAAGATACAATAGACTAACCATTCTACAAAGATCTAGTTTTGAGGGAAATAGTAAACCCTTTACAACCAAGTTTTTCTAGGGACCTTGAACCAAATTATAATCAATTTTTTATAGGCACCAAAAAATCTAATAAAAAATAAAGACCACCTGAGTTTGTTAGGCAACAAACAACCTGCAACATCCAGACTATAGCATACCAATCACTTAGTATAGGAAACATTGAGCCATCCTGATTCCCCACCATAATAGGGGAGTAAGAGAGAACCACAGATCACTGAGGAGCATTAGTCTTCAAACAACACCATCCATCTTGATTTTCCAACTCATACTCTACCTCTATAGGATAGAGCTCCCCTTTATAGGAAAGGAAGAAATGAGAACCATTACTACCACAGTCTCCACCTTGTTGCACACATAAACTCCACCTCAATAGGAGCCATCAAAAGAGAAGAATACTTCTCAACATAACTACAACATCCAATTCCACCTCAATAGGAGAGGGCTTTGCCTTGATAGGATCAATCTTCACCTTAGTAGAAAATTACTATAGAAATTGATAAAAAGCACCCACTCCAATAGAAATTGCAATCACCTCCTCCTTTGGAATCAAGAGGGCCTAGTACATGAGGAAAGACTTTGATAACATCCCAACCACCAACAAAAAAACTAAATTCTTAAAAAACTAAAAACTCTAGGATAAAAGATTTAACATTAAAAATTGCCTAACCATTAGTAGCAATTCAAGATTAGGGTCAACAAAAGCTGCCAACATCTCCACAAACATCTTGGCCATAAAATAAAAGACAAAGGACAACCCAACTAACAAAATAAACTCATAAAGAGCAGAAGGAAAAACATCCCTCAAAGATAAAAATCCATAAAACACCAAACGCCAAGGGACCTCAAGACACACGAGGAGAACCCCATAGCAGAGAATCCAATAAATAGTAGCACGAAAAGGGGCCAAACCAAAGGGAATTCCCTTAAGGAAGACAAGCCTAAAAACATAAAACATGACAACCACTATTTTCATGGAAAATAAAAAAGAAATAGGGCCAACACAGTGGCAAGAGAAGCTCTACGAAACATCAAAGGACTAGCAAAATCAAATCCCTTACTAAAGTAGAAGAGCAACAAAAAAGATAAAAAAGAAAACCCAACACCCCTTAATGGATGAGAATATGTTACTATGGCATGAACAATATAAATTGATCTAGTTGTTAGAATGTAGGATAAACCACTAGCATTAGATATGGATCTTATACTAATATTTTCATTGATGCATTCCTTGTACCTTAGCCCAATATAGCTTGGATCGATGATAGCTCTAACCTAGAAATGCAATGTCCACTCAATTGATGTCAGAGCATCTAGACTTATTCAAACAAATTGAGATCGTTGATAAAACGTTGTAAAGTGCCAAGACGGTACATTGGAGATTATTCCATTTTATCGTATTTAAGTGTAAGATGTTTCAGAGCTAGAATTAGTTACTCAATACCATGAGCTATGATATATTGAAAATTTAGATCATTTGGGTTCAATTATGGAGAGTTAACATTATCAGAAGATTACCTATGTTCACATACAAAAGCCAACATTGTTCGATGAAGTCTAATTGGTTTGTGGAGCAATTATGTGATTTTTGGAGCCAAAAGGAGTATTGTTCAAGGAAGTTAAGGACATGGCCAACCTTCAAAGAGAATCACATGTATTTGTGGAGCAATGCCTTATGTTTGGGGCCGACCTATTTGAGTTTGCATGTTACCTTACTAGCCGTTGCAATAAGGTTGACTTGATAATGTTATGAAGACTTGTAGAGGATATAAATGAGAGGAGAAAGATTGTTTCTAAGCATCAAGAGGAGGTACCAGATCAATAGTGTGAAGTTATGAATAATGGTGATGAATTGTTTTGATCTAGAGAAGTTATAGATTAGAGAAATTGAGGAGAAGGAGTTGATGGAATAATAATATTGTATGAATTATTTGTTAATATTGGGTTGTGGCCTAGCATATGTAAATCCCTAGAGGCATGTGTAATGAGTTTTGAGATTCTAAGATAAAGATGAATGCATTTTGAAGGCTAGGTTTTTCCCCTTGTGGGTTTTCCTAGGATATATCTTACAAAGTTAAGAGATGTTGGGATCATCAATCCAATCAGGCATTCAAGAAGAGCTTTCAAAGTTAAGAGATTATGGGATCATCAATCCAATCAGGCATTCATCATGGGTTTCAAATTTAGTTCTTTTCAAAAAAAAGAATTGTGATATCAGGTTAAGTGTAGATTTTAGGAATCTTAATGTGGCATCTTTGAAGGATAACTATCCTCTGCCTAACATGGAAGCCATGTTGTAAAAAGTCATAGGGTGAGAACTGCTTTTAATGATGGATGGGTTCTTAGGTTATAATTAGGTTATGGTGAGAGAATTTGAATAGTACAAGACCACATTCACCACACCTTGGAAACATACATCTATGTGAGAATGCCATTTGGTCTGATAAATGTTGGTGCAAAATTTCAAAGAGCCATGGATGTGGCCTTTGCATATTTTATCAATCTCTTCCTTGCCATATACCAAGATGACCTCACTACTCACATTAAAAAGGATGATCATTTTTCTCATCTAAAGAAGATCTTTATCAGAGCTTTGGACTGTGGGATCTCTTTGAATCCCAAGAAATTTCTCTTAGAGTTAAGGAAGGTAAGTTGTTGGGACATATTGTCTCAAAATATGGAGTCAGAATCAATCTTGAATGAGTAGTAGCTATAGGTAAAATCTCACAACCTAGAAATGTGAAAGGAATCCAATCATTCTTCGGGAAAATCAAATTTGTACGAATATTTGTTACTAATTTTGCTGAAATTTTCTAGCCCATTTCTAAAATTTTGAAGAAAGGAGAGAAGGTATCATGGAAAGAACCTACTAAGGCTTTCTAGGCCATAAAGGATGAAATCAAGGAGGCACAAGTCCTCAAGTCTCTTGATTATGCAAAACCATTTGAACTTTTCACCTTCACTTCATTTCATATAGTGGCAGGGGTGTTACTACATAAAAATAATGAATGGTTTGAGTAGCCTATTGCTTTCTTTAGCAAGTACTTGCAAGCTACTAAGATTAAATATGATGCCATAGAAAAGCAAGTGTATGCCTTGGTAAAGGTTTCAAAAAAAATTAGACCATATTTTACTGGAGCAACTATTGTAGCTTATGTGCCAAGCATAGTAGTTAAAGAAATTTTCACCCAACAAGAAACCACAGGTTAGAGATGTAGGTGGATCAATAGGATCCAAGAGTTCAACATTGATCTCCAAATTACAAAGTTGGTAAGGGGTCAAGGTTTGGCCAAGTTGATGGTTGAGACCAACATGGAATCCAACCAAATTAATCAAGTTGAACATGAGAATGTTGCACCCATATGTGATATGTAGACCAGTGGATGGTGCAGGAGGATTATAGAATACTTGCAAAATATGCAATGCCCTAAAGGTATGCCTAATAATGAAAGGAGAACCCTTAAATTTTAGGCTATCAAATATTTCATTATTGATGGTGAACTCTTGTGGAGAAGCCCAAAGGGTGTATTACTCAAATGTGTAGATGGTGACCAAGCAAAAGACCTTTTGACTAAAATGCACAAGGGAGAATGTGGAGGTCACTGCATGGCCAAAACAATTGCTCACAAAATATTGAGGGGAGCCTTTTGGTGGCCAACAGTGTTCAAAGATTCCCATAAGCTTGTTAAGAAGTGTGATGCTTTCTAGAGATTTACAAGTAAGATATTTTTTTTTGTAATTTTCTTCTTAGGTCAATTTTAGCTCAGGCCCCTTTCCAACAATTGGGTATTGATTTCATTGGAGAGATGTTAGAAAATTCTAGTGAGGGTCACTCTTGGATCCTTGTTGCCATAGATTACATCAAAAAGTGGGTGGAAGCCACTCCCACTAGAAAAAAATAAAAAAGAAAGAAAATTAGTGATTGATTTCTTGATGAGTAACATATTAAGTAGATTTGGAGTCCTAGAGAGAATCATATTTGACAATGCCATGTGTTTTAGGTTTGAAGAATTTACTGATTTATGCGATCAACATGGTACATGTATTTATTATTCATGTCCTTATCACCCTCATGAGAATGGACAAGAAGAATCAAGTAATAAGAGTTTGATGAAGATCATTAAATTGGTGATTGAGAAAAATAAGAAGGCATGGGATTCAAAACTATATATTGCACTATGGGTAGATAGAACTACATTAAAAATAGTCATTGGGAAATCACCTTTTAATTTTGTATATGGGGTGGAGGAAAGGATACACCATAACAACTTGATAAAGATGTATAAATTTGTCCAAGAATATGGTACACACATTTGTGATGAGATGCAACATAGGATGGAAGAGTTAATTGAGCTTGATGAAACTAGAAGAGAAGCTCATAAAAGAAATGAGAGGTTGCAACTTCAAGTTAAACATTTGTATGATAAGAGGGCCATTGAAAGGAAGTTCAAAGTTAGATGCATGATCTTAATGTGGAATGCAAGGATGGAAGACAAAGGGAAACATTGAAATTTTGATCCTTTGTGGCTTGGGCCATATATGATTGTAGTCATGCATGTGGAGGATTCATATTTCTTGTAGTCCTTGATAGGTGAACATCTAGAACTTTCAGTGCATGGATAGGTCATGAAGTCCTATTTCTCATGAAATAGGATGTTTTTCCATGTACATTCTATATCTTTGTAAATTTTGTACATAGGTTTGAGGTTTTGCGCTTTTTGTTGTGTCTACTTGCCTTTTCAATGCAAGCTCCTAGTTTTTTTGGATTACTCTGTATTGGTCTACTTCACCAATAGATTTGTTTTTTGCCATACCCTCTAGGGGTATGCATCACTGAGCATGAGCCACTGATAGAGCTCCTAAAATTTTGAAATTTTGAGGTCATTTTGTACCTTGTAGTGTTTAGTTGCATCTATGTCCATTGGTAGTGTTTAGGGTTGTAGTTCTATAACCTTGCTTTTAGTTCCCTTACATCTTAAACCTTGGGATATTTAATTCTCTGTTGACCTACTTCACTCAGTCGCTGGTTGTTCAAGTTATAACTTAATCCATCGAAGACATCCTTTTACCAACCCTTTCTCTTAGGGTTGTCAGTTGTCTAATCTTATGTCGTCACTTTAATGTTGCCTAAGGTAGGGCTGAAATATTTTCATAAAAAAATTCCTTAAGTAAATTTTTGCCATGAGGGTCAAAATCTTGTCGGCCTAGTCATGGTTTTGTTTTAAAACTAACTTTATCAGCATGTGTAGAAATCCCATATGTTGGATCTAAGGATAAAATCCTGGTCATTGATCGCACATCGCATATGAGTTAAAGAATGGTAGACAAAAGGCGTGTGATGTCCATGATTGTTTGACACATGTCCTTACCATAGTGGGGCCTGATTTTCTTTCATTATGCCTAACACTTGGTGGTTTTGAGATCGGTGGTCCACATGCATTCACAAGATTAAATCTCAACCACACATCGCACACCTCACAACAATAAATTAATTCTCATTAGAAAAAATGCGAGATCCATGATAAAGTGACACGTGTGTTATTTCATCTGCTGGGGAAAGAAGTGGAGCCCATGGGAAGGAGTGATGTGGCTTCTAGTTAGCACATTCTCATTGGCTAATGAGTTGGAAAACTATGGAAAATTAAATTCAAACTATGTTGACTCAATCTAAATATTAAAGTCATTTTGCTATTTAAAATCACACACATGAATATTAGAGTTATTTTGCTTCACGCGAGTGAGTAGCAATGGTTGAAAAGACATTAGTAGTTATCATGATTGGGTTATAAAAGTGCATGAAATTTATTTCCTCATACAATTGAAGATTGTAGGAAAATGAAAAGCAAATGGGTGATTGATCAAAATTTTCAAGCTGTGACATGAACAAATTAGGGTTCTTGTAAATACCAAAATCCATGAGTACAATTAAAACCATATCTTATGCTTTACTCAAACCATCTTAAATTAGGGAAACTTGTGATTGTTTTTCTTCCAATTGAATTGGCTTGCGTGCTTTAATTTCTTTATTGCATTAAAATTACAAATAAAATTGTAGTTCTTGGCCAAATTTTTTCAAGTATGCATCTTCTAAGTGTGCCCTAGGCTTCCAATTGAAATAATTAGGTTGTGAGCTTCTTTGTGTTAGAACCTTAGTTCATTGTAGACCTACCTAGTTATGCATGGCTCCCAAAATAGAAAGGTCTTGTTCTAAAACCCTAGTTAGATTACTCTTTGAAGACATTGTTGACTAGCTCAAACCCTCAACCAACAAGAGAAGTGAAGGAGTAGCAATATAATATGGCCCTAGAATGTATGAAGGATTATAGGAGAAACAAGATTAGATCAAGGATACTAAATTTTCATATACTAGTTCGAAAATGTTTAGAAACTAGTTTGGGAATAGGAATTGTGGGGCTCCCACTTGCAATACCCAAAGATTAGATATGGGGAAACTTGTAGTCCCAAATGTGTATATGGATGTAGAATTGCTCAAGAATATTGCAACAAAATATGACCCTGAGCCCATAATTGTGCTGAGGTGGTAAGAATTACCAAGGAAGAGACTGCAAAATTTTCTAAACTATAGGACTGTAATGATGACATGGTCCCTATTGACCTTCATACCTTTAGAAAAGAATATGATAATACCAAGGTCTTGTTCTAAACTACAATGTTTCCAATGCACACTAATTCAATAGGACATGGAAAGAATAGAAAGAAAATCAAGATTGGAAGAGATGAGAAGGAACCTTTTCCTAGAATTACTTTTCCCACTACTTTAGGAAGACTATCTTCTCCTTGTATCAAATTATTGGCTTTGACGCATCTGATACTACACCGAATGAATATATGTACATGGTAGCCAATATTTAGCATGTATCCTTCAATGTAGTCTATGATTTTGCTACTTATTTGGTAGAATATATGCACAGGTGCCTGGTTGACCTTAAGGGAGGGAAGCATTAGGTAAAATTCCGTTGGTATTCCCTTTTGATGCATATGATCTTATATAGGAAAGAAAATTATTTTGGTGATGACATGTTATTGAAGAAGGTGTAAGATGATCTTAAGCTAATAGTCTAATGTTGGACCCAAATTTTGTACATATGGATGACCAACATTTTTATTTTTTGGTTTGCCACATTTTTGCATCCAAGCTAAGGAGACTTCTAGTTGATGATCCACCAAGTATCTCAAAATAAATTTATGACTTCTTGAGGCCTATGGAAAGGAGGCCTGAGTTGAATATAACCCACAATTGGGAAGATATCATTGCATATCTAGATAGAACTATATCTAGAATATATGGGACAAATGTTTATCCTTATGTGCTACAAAGAGACATGTCTCTCAGGATTGGTTTTATAGAAGTCATGAGACAATTGGGAGGATCTCAAATGTGTTACTTATAGAAAATAAGAAGGGTTCATTCTTCCCTGAGCACACAAAATTTGTAGATTTAGTGATGGTAAAGGGAGGTTGGATGGATTTTAAGGAGATCTTTAAACCTTATAGATCGATGATAGATCTCCCTAGAAACCATGACCATGAGTGACTCATTCATGAATTAAAAACAAAAAGGTAACTTGGTGTGTTTGAGCATAATTTCTACTACCCTAAGGATGTTATTAGAAACATTCTTAATCTACAAGTGCAAGAGGAAAGGAAAGCTATGTATCTTTCTTTTGACAAGATGGTAGAAAATATCAAGAAGTCAAATCTAGCTTATGAGTGTCTACCCAACCTTCAAGGGAAATGGAACAAGGTAAGGTATGTATTGGGGAATTTTGAAAGTATTGTTGGTGTGTTGATAAGAGAAGAAATAAAAAAAGATAAGGCAAAGGCTTTGGAAACTAAAGAAGGAAAATATGCACAAGAGGAGGAAAGGCCTTCCTATTAGCCAACACAAAATATCTAGGTATATTCTTAGAAAAAGGAAATAATTAAAAAGAAGAAAATAGTTCCAACCCTTGTTGCATTAGAGGATTCAAGGGTAGCATCTCCAACTAGATCAGTCTCATTACCTATTCAGAAATCCCCACCTATTATAATTGATATTCATTCCCCTTCGATAAGTTCTCCTCCCTTGGAGTAGCCACCAATTAAGAGACAAAGGGTTGAGAAGAGAATGGTAGTAGACTACTCTGATAGTGATGAAGATAATATTGTGATAACTCTTGAAGATATGTAGTAGGAGATGCCTTCTCCCCCAAGGGAAGTCACATCAAGTTATGGGACAAGCATCCTAAGGCTAGGAAAGGAAAAATTAAGTGTTCTGAGTAATATTGATGACATGAGATAGGAGGCTTGTAGAGAATTCATGGAGGATGATTCATTTATTGAAACACCAATATTCAGGGTTTTTGTATGGAGAGAAAAAGCTACAAACTATGTAGAGAGGGTTGTTTTTGAGAGAATTTTACATCCTAAATTTCTAAAGGAACTATCCAAGACAATGTGATGGAAGAAATGAGGAAATAGTTTAAAAATATCACACCTAAGGAAGGAAGAGAGCTTGTACAAAAGAGTGTTGTCTTATTATTTCCTGGATGGGATATTGGTGATGTAGTTGTACTTGATACAGTAAGAAGGATTGAGAATCCTTTACTCCAAACTGAAAAAGAAGCCAATTTGGAACTTCAAGGATCTATATTTAGTCAAGAATGGGATGCTCTAGCAATATGGTCATAGTCTCTTAGTTCTAGGAAGCCCAAAGTTGTAGAACTAGCAAAATTTAGTGGGCGATTGATTATGAAAAGAGTTGCAGATACTCCAACATTAGAAGTAGCTGACATAACCATAAATGCTCTGAGGTTCAAAAAAGAAATAGTTTAAAATATCACTAAAGACAGGGATATGTATAGAAGTAAATGCAATCGGCTTTTGGGGGAATACAATAAGAGTTAGTAGAGAGTTGATGAGCTTGAAACAAAGCTAGAATTGTGGAAATAACAAGTGGAAATGTTGAGGTCTCAAGGACTAACTAGATCTAGCCATACTACTCCCATTCCTCCTATGATTCATCCTTAGTATTCTCCACCTAAACAATCATTATCAATTGTGCCTTACAACATGGGCCAGGAGCCCATTGTGATAGAGGATCCCAACACATTAGGTGTACCTGCATCTATTGAACCTACAAGAGAACAACTATTTCAGCAAGTTGAGGTATGCAAGAAATTTCTTGAGAAGACATAGGACACCATGTATGAGAACAATTCCAGGATTGATCATACTATTCTAAAGCACCTAAATAAGAAAATTCAAGGTATATTAAATAGTTTGCATGCTAATTATTCTTTGATGCTGAGAGCAATAAGGTTGTCTCAAAGAGATAGGGAATTGGGAACTCCACTCATAGATAAATGGATTTCCAAGGTTGGTGATTTGAGATTAATGGAAGTTGGGGCTAAGCAGAAAGAGGATGATATCCAAAGGTGATCCCAGCCTACAAGTTTATTGGCGAGGTTAAAGAATAATAGTTTCAAGGGTGTGCTACCCCATTAGAATAGAAAATAAAATAATTGAAGGATAAGTATGATGAAGAAGATTTGACACTGTTAGCTGACATTCAAAATGTTAATGATGAGGTGAAGCCCCTACAGATGTGGAAGCAATAGGTGGACACTACAATTGCTTCTCAAGCAAAATTTATTTATGAGAATGTTAACATTGACATACTAAAAGATGCTTTAGAGAGATTATATTTCATCATTACTTTTCTTGAAGACTTTGACAAGGAGGCCAATTTAGTAATGACAAAGTACTCTCCTTATAAAAAGAAAATTAATGAAATCATTGATTTCAATTATCCATTTGAGTTAGAGTATGATCAGTGGAAAGGGATATTTATTGATGAATTGGATCTGTGAAACAAAAGTGGAACAAATATACTTGGTCAAGTATTGTACAGGTCTGTCCTTTGAAATTATAATGTATAAAGATATGTGTTTCTTGACTAAAGGTACCATGGGTAAATGTTGATCACCAATGATGTGGTGTTGACTGGGAAGTTGGTTTTCTTTTTCTATCTTTACAATTTTTTTAATTTTTCTTGATGGAATAGATGTGCTACAACGGTTTAAAGGATATTATTTTCAACATGTGCCTTTTGGAAGGTGGGTTTTCTCCTCACAACAAATGGAAACAATCTTTGTCTCATGTGTATTCCCTCCAATGGAAAATGTAAATATAACTGTAAGTTGAATATGTATTGTAGCGGTACAATTAGGATGTGACATTTGTACTCTTGGCTTAAAGCTTGTTTCCCTCCCTTGTTACCATAAAAGAGAATTCAAGGCCATTAGTGTGGGTCTCTTGTTGAATTCTAGAATTTAATTATGCAATTGAAAATATTGAGCAAATATGTTTGAAGTCCTTATCTTATGCTTTCATTCTAGTTAGTAAATTTTGTCAAATGTATGGTTCCTAAGCATATCTGAATGATAATGCAAGTTTTTGGAGTCTGTAGTCTCTCCAATTTTACTCTATATCTAAATTATTAATGAAAACTCTAATCAAATATTATTTTATTAATCTTCATAGTTATTACACTTTGATGTATGCTTTGATTTTATCTTTGGTTCAAAGATTTGGTTAAAATGCTTTGATCAAATTGTAAATTCATGTGCAGGATAATTGGATTTGATAAGTAGTCTTGGAATCTGATTATTAATTCATGAATTGCAAAGCAACCTCACGTAGATCATAGATATTTAGGATTAAATTTACCTTGCAGTTCAATTTACTTTGACTCCTAGCCCACATATATGGAATTGATCTCAATTATTATAAGCATTCCTTGTGGTTCTGGTCATCCAATTTGAGAACATCACTCACAAATAATCTTTAAATTGTTCTATCATTTTTCATGGTTGGTATTGTATCATATTCTCTGCTTTAGATGTGTAATTCTTTCAAGGAAATGCCAATTTATTGAAGGATTTCATCTTCCTTTCCTCTGATGAGAATACAACTTCTTTTTTATGCATTGTATCTATTAATTGTTTAGAAGAGTCATAGGATATACATTGTGGGATTACCCTCCTGGGTTTTATGGAGCCCAAAGTGCAGGTGAAGAAGCATTAGTGCTACATCTTTTTTGTTGTCCAACTATCTTGTAGGTATTCAAGAATTGAGTTTGGAAAGCTCATAGGTACTTGGTGAGATCTAATTGGTTCATAAAAAACAACCAACAGTGTCTTTGGAAATGTATGCTTTTTCCTTTTTGTTGCTTCATACATCATTCACATGTGTGTCCTTTTGTGCCTATGTTGGTTTTCCATAGGATCTCAATCTTGGGGGCTTGATCATTCATCTTGATTGTTGTCATCGTACCTCACTTGCATTGGTACACTTGGAACCCTCTTGATACAAATTTATCTACTTTAGTGTTAGTTTGAAGCAAGTTCCTCCTCTCACTAAAGTGGGGCTAAATGTAGTGTAGGAAAATGTATGCCTTTACATTTTCACACTTTTTTGGGACCTCCCTACTAAAACTGGGCTTCTTTATGCCCTATTTGGTCTCATTTCACATCCACAAGCATGATTAAATGGATTTTTCTAAGGATAATGCCAACATTTAACAAATGCAAAATCCTAATTCAATGTTTAAGTTTGTGTGTTCCAAATCTAGTGATTTGAGACTCATTCGCCACCTTGGGCATATGGGTCCCACTTGGGTTTTGAGGCATAATTTCAAACATCACATTAAACAAGACACTTCTTGGATTTTGTGTCCCATGTTTAAGACATTGAGACTCATATGCCCAAGGTGGTTAATGAGTCTTGCTTTAACCATGACCTATTTAAAATCAAATTTTGGTAGGATTTTATTATCCTAGATTTGATGTCGGCTTGTAGTGTTGTAATTTTGAGAAATTTGGTATAAACAAATATAGATACAAGGTTAGTTCACATATTTTCTCCTATCAAGTTTACAAGTCATCTAGAAATTTTCATGACCAAGTGTAATCTAGCAATTCAAGTATTCAAGAGTTGATTATCAAGAATTTGGAGCTATATTCAATATTCAAGCATCATGTCAAAGTCTCCATGCATCATGTGTGTTTTTGAGCTAAATTTTGTAATGTAGGTTTTCAAGATTCAAACAAGAATTCAAATACATTATCTCACATCAAGATCAAGAGTCAAGATTGAAATCCATTAGAGAAATTTCACATAAGTTTGTAGCCTTTATTTCAAGGGCTTGGTATGTTGTAACATTGAATATTGTTCATTCATCATTCCTTCATGCTATTTCATATCATTTCAAGGTTTGATTACCAAAATGGGGTTTAGCCAAGGTGAACCCCTATTCCCTAACACAACAACATTTTCCTCTCTTCATGTGCGATTGTAGAAATAGGTGATTTGGAGCTTGAAGATCCTTTTGAAGACAAAGTTGCAAGATTGAAGAAATTTTTCAAAGTTGTCAAGGAGTTGTCATCTTCATAGAAACTGACCTACAAATCACAATTTAGACCATTCGAACTTGGAGATCAGACAAGATGAAAGCTACAAAAGACCTCTTGAGGCTAGAGAAGTTTTTGTCAAACCCTAATATTGGGACTAAATCACCACCTTTGGCATATGAGTCCCAGTATACCTCTTGTCACAAGTTTTTTGTAGATGGGTATGTGCAAGATCATGATGGGCCAAAAATTGGCAATATGATAGGTATTTGTAGGGTATGTGGCTGATGACTTTTTTCTACCCAAAACTGATGAAATGAAAAGGGTTTTTGAAGGAGATTCTCAGCTTTCCACCAATATAAATTATGCTTTACTTTAAATTTAATTAATAATTATTATTCATTTTCTATTTGAATTACGATTAAAATCATGATTGATAGGCTGATTGGAAAACATCTATAGCTTTCAAACAGTATCACATTTTTTGAATCCAAAACATGTGTCACATT
>VDFB02270651.1:374544163-374574781 GCA_007258455.2 Sequoia sempervirens
AATAGAATGTGCATTTTGGATGGAAGGGGATGGTTGGGATTTTGTGATGTAGATTCCTCATTTGACTTACTTTCCTTTTTCTTAGGGACCCAAACCATTTTAGTTTTGGCCTTTACTTTTGGAGGTATGGGCTTATATAACTTTTTAGATAGATTTTTCTTTGACTTTTTGTATTGATGTCCTAAGGCACAAGAACCCTTAGGATTTTTGACTTTATAGGTAGAGGCATTGGAATTATTGCTTTTGAATCCCTTGGGTTTGGTGGAATGAGTGGAAGCTTCATGTTTATAAACTGTGTGCATTTGCTGGTCATGATTAGGAATGTTAGGGTATTTATGGATGGATGGATAAGGGGATTGGATAATGGGGATATTAGGTGTTGGGAGAAGTGGAGGTAGATTAGATGGAGGGATATTAGGAGTTGGAAGCAATGGTGGTAGAGTGGATCGAGGGATATTAGGAGTTGGAAGTAATGGTGGTAGAATGGATGGTGGAAGGTGTATGGTCACATGCTTTTGACATTTATAGGATGACGGTGGTGGAATGACAACATATGTTTTGGGTGTACGATAGGCTGTATGATGGAAAGTGGACTTAGGAGGCATGGAGGAAATACCAACATCTTGAGATTGGTGTCCTTGAGATGTATTCCCATGGCCATAAGAGCGTGGAGGGACTTTGACATGGATGGGCTCCAAAATACCTTGTTCATGAAGGTCTAAACCTTTATCTTGGTGGTTCATGTTTTGGAGTGTGCAATGGAAAATGAGACTAGGTGTAGGTGGAACACTAGACATGAGTGTCTTATTGGATGGAGAGAAAATGAAGCAAGGGAAGATAATGGTTGTTGTTGTTCTAAGGAGGAACATTCATGAATGAGGTGGTGGAAAGATCTGTTAGGAGGTGGGATGGAGGACTTGGAATGAAGTCGAGCAATGGGTGATGGGGATCATTAGGATATTGATTATCATTGTGTTCTCTTAGATCCAAGGTATTTGTTTGATCTTCTATGTGCGCTTGGGAGGCATGTGTCTCATCAAGGGAAATGGATGTTGATAGATCATGGATAGGACTAGGTGGAGGTGAATTTGGAATATCTTTTTCATGGATGTGTATAGGATCAAGTTTCTCATGGATAGGCTCCCTTCATCATTATGGATGTCATCTTGATCATAAAAATGATATAGATTATGGAGCATAGGTTGGATGAAAATGATTTGATCTTGATTAGACTAGGTTTGATGTTCCACACATGCTCAGGAGTAGGACTCTTGATATAACCTTGGTTTCTTAAATGGAAGTGGGAAGGAATTTCATGGAGAGACTTGGTAATGTTCTTTGGATGATCAACAACAGTAGGCTAAGAGGGGTGACTGACCTGCACAAAGACTCTTTGAATTGGCTCAAGGGGTCGGATGACATGGCTGACTTGAAGGACTTGGCATGCAGTTTGCTGACCTCTTTTGTATGTTCAATTATATGTGTTGAATGACATGGCGACAATTGATTCCTTGCTTGTAGCCCTTGGGTCACATCCTTTGGAGGTGTAGGGGTGGAAGGCATTGGCTTAGGATTTTTATTTTTACTGTATAGTGGTATGATATACTTCGAGAGTACATAACCTAGATCAGTGTTCCCCTTGTGAATGGTTGCATTAGAACTTAAAGGTTCTTGATTTTGTTGCCTAGGTGGACTTAAATTCACATGTGTTTGTCGTGATGTGGATTGATAGGTTGATGTGGTACTGACACACGAAGAAGTGGATGGATTAGATTGGTATGAGGTGGAAGGGTGATAATAAATAGATAGGGGATGATGTGGTGGTTGTTGGATTTGACATGTGGCTATGAGGTATTGGGCATGATCTAGGAGGTGTTGGATTTGAGGTGACTTGGGTGCTTGAATTTTTTGTATTACGTCATGGACTTCGTGAATGATTTGTTGGGGCAAAGGTGTTTGAATTGTTTTAGCTGTGTCAAGCATGTTAACAACATCTTGTGCTAGATCTTCCAATGTTTTCATGGTGTAAAATGATGTTGATTGGTTTAAAGAGATGATGATGATTAGGATATGATATGGAATGACAAGATTGTATGATTTGGATGATGTGGCAAGAGTTTATTGGAAGTTTGACTTGGGCACTATCAAACACAATATTTCACATGTAAATGCATGAACACACACACCAAACACAATAATAAATTTGTCTTTGAAGATTAAATGTTATGATTAAGCAAACACTTGAATACACAACAACAAGCCCTATGACTAGTCAAGTGGGGTATGTCCAATTAAGTCTCAAGCTAGTTTGCACAAGGTTGACTAAGGAATGATTTGAAAGAAAAATTCTGCCAATAAGCTAGGAGAAAGGGGTAACCCACCCTTCACCTTCACTTCCCAAAGGTATAAAGTTCTTTGGGGCTTAGCCAAGAGTGACAAAAATTTTAACTTCCAAACAAGCGTGTCTTTCGATTCACACTTCGATTGAGGTCGTCCCTAGGGGTGATGAAATCCCCTAGCAGGCCTCCTAGAAAGGGTTTGACAAAAGCAAACCAAGTGAGGTGTTTGTGATCACACACACACTTGATTCACACTCACAATGATTAATTTCCCTTAAAAAAATTGCAATGTTTATAAAAAAATTCAAACACTTGTTCTTTTTATCCCCAAATCAAGATGTGATGGAAGACAATGATTAATTTTAGACCCAATTTTTGAAGTGTGATTGAAGACAAGATTTTTTTTAAACCAATTGCAATGATGTGATCAAACAAGATTTGATTTTATGTCCCAAATTGAAAGATGTGACAAACAAGATTAAGAGATGAAGGATGAAACGAGTGCACCTGGTTATTTTCACTCTCCAAATTGTTGTTGTGAGTGATATTGCTGCTACTAGAGCTCCTTATGATCACCTACAAGATAAAAAAACAATATTATAATGCAGCCAAAGAAAAGAAAAAGAAAAGAAAAAGACAAGTTCACCAGAAAATTTCAATTTTAAATACTTTTGACATAGCCGAATTATATTTTAGTATTTGACATTTTTTTAATTTGAAAAATGAAAAATCAAAGAAGGGACCCCTGCTGATGTTCTTAGAGCTTTCCAGAAATGTAAAGACGTAAGAAAAATTCCCTGTTTTGCTCTCAAAAATGCTGATTTATGAAAATCATACAGAAAATGAAGATCATTTTTTTTGCATTATATTTGACCTCCAAACTAAATCTGTGAAACATAGACCCCCATTATAATTTCATGGGCTTTCCAAAAATGTAAAAGGTTCTGAAACAGTCATCGAAAAATTTCTGAAAAAGTCGTCGATTTACGTCCAGAAAATCATATTTATGAAAATAATTAAAATCAAAATAACTTCCACAAAAATGATCATAAACCCTTGATTTTTTTACTATAGCCTCTTGAAATAATGTGCAAGGTTTTGTAAAAATCTTGTAAAAAAATTCGTAGTTGTGTAGAAGATATGAAGAACTTTGTAAAACTTGCGGTTTTGTCCAAAAATTGGCAGATCTGCAAAACAAAGTCAATTAAACCTGCAAAAAAAACACCATTAAAAGCCTTGCATGCACTACATAAACCCTTATATGCACTACAGAAACCCTTAGATGTGCTAAAATGAAATTTTTTCCAAAATTTTGAATTCCAGAACGTGAATCCTGACATAAAACCTACAAATAAATGTTAAAAACGGGGCAAGGCCCCATAGTGGGCGCCAAAATGTAGATAGAGATATAATCCAAAGAGTTTAAATGCATTGAAGACAATAAACAACTTAAATCCTATCAAGCACCATGAAGTACAAACTAGAATGAAAAATAAGAATAGTAAACAAATAACATATGACCGATTTTCAAACTAGTGTTGATTGATCTCCATGGCTCTTCTCCACCTGCACAAGGATGCAAGATTTCGAAGGTTGATTGTTGGAGGAATGTTGGTTGCTCAATTCTGCAGCATAACAATGTGATAAAGGTTTGAAGGAGAATAATGGATGAAAGATAGAATATTTGAAGAATAATTTTGACAAAGTGAGGATACTTAAGAATCAACCCCCTAAATGAATTGTGAGAGGTTGTATTTATAGAGTTTTCAAAAGCTTCTGATTAGCTGATATGATCAATGGCTATGATAATTCTTGACAGATCAAACGATCGAAGATGGATGAAACTGAAGAAAAAGATAGAAGAAAAACATAAAACAAGCTTTGTTTTCTTTTTCAAAGAAAGATAAGATAAGATGATAGAAAATAATCTTTTTTAGAAGATATTAGAAAGATTTTAAGATGATAAATAATGAATTAAAAATTTAATTATTTACTTGTGGATGACATGCAACTTTTCTTAATTAAATGAAATATTTAATTAAGCTTTTAAAGCAGAAGAAATTTTGTGATAAGAATAAAGCTTTAATTAGGATTTTTGAAGAAAGCAGAAGATATCATATTAAATAAAATATTTAATTATGATATGAGAAGAAAACAGAAGATAATAAAATATCTAGTTGTGATTTAGAAAGAAAGCATAAGATATTTAATTAAATAAGGTTTATTTAATTAAATCACATTTATGAAATTAATTAAATGAAATATTTAATTAATTAGAAGAAGAATTTAAAATAGAAGAAAGAGAAATATTTAAACTTAATTAAATCAAAGATTTAATTTAAGCTTAAACAATAATAAATTAATTTGAAATAAATGGTAACATTTAATTGTTAGAATAGACGTGAAATAATTAATAAATTTATTTAATTATGAAGGAAGAATAATATGAATGAACAATATAATTAAATTAATTAAATTTAATCATATGTAGAGGATTTTAGAAAACTAATTAAATAATAAATATTTAATTAATTGTCAAGATTATAGACATGACCATTTTTATGCGTATACATATACTATTAGTTTTTTCAAGACATTACGAAGCAAGTTTTAGAGTTTTTGTTTTAAGTTTCTTTTAGAGTTCATACTTTTCCATGTAAGATTGATAATGATATAGCATTTATAATACAGAGTAATATCAGTTTCACAGTTATTCTTTCTCCTTGTATGTGTGTTATGAGTTATGATTGAAAGTAATCAAGGATTTATTTCATTTGTCTCTTTCATTATTTGATGAATATTCAATTTCACATTTGCTTATTGATTTAGTGAATTGATGTAAATGCTTATATGAGATTGATAACTTATAAGTACTATGCGCTAGGATATTTGTAAGAAGTGATAATCCTGAACGTCACAAAGGAATGATGTAATGCAAGATTTCTTGGGGTTATATGTGCTATTATATAAACTATTATTAGGTTATGTCAAAAGGTATTGACTACGTGCTTGGGATAAAGACACTAGTTCATGTAGGGTATTACTATTACACTTACAGTGTTGATTCATTAACTACTCAATATTTTAACCATAAAATCTTAGGGGAATACTGTTGTTAGTTGTTTTGTGTCTACTCTCTCAGATCTGATATATATAACATTGACATAATAAGATGCCAACTTATTTAATGTTACTATTAAGTGGTATCATGAGAGATATCTATTATTGACAATGCATTTGATTATAATTGTGAAAGGTATTTAATTATATACATTGTGGGATCACCTTCCCAGGTTTCATGCAGCCCAAAGAGAAGGAATAGAAGTTTAGCAACCTCTATTCATTTGTTGGCCAATCCCTTTAGAATTATTGATAAATAGAAATGGAAAAATCCATAGGTATTTTTGGAGATCAGTTTGGTTCTTAAAAAATAACCAACAGATTGGTGACTCTATTGGGGACTAGCTAAGTCCAAAGTATCTAAGTTCAGATTAGGTATAGTTAGAGTTAGTTGTTCATTTTGAATAATACTTATTGTTTAAGGAATATTCAATTCTAAGTCTGTTACATTAGTCCCATCATACTAGGTCCTATGTGTTAGGTGTTATTTCATTCTGTCACTTTTTGTAAGGTAATGGTTAAAGTCAAAGTGCAATCACTTTTTATTTCCTAGTGTTTTGGGTGGCGACTCTGAGTTCTCTAGTAACAATGTGAAGATTAGTTCTCAAAAGGAAAACAACAAGAAAGATTCTGCACTACTTGACACTATGAGGAAGACTAGAAGTTATTGCCAAGAAGCATCTTGGGCGGAAGGAAAAATATGAACCTACAAAGGAAAAGCAACCTAAATGGGTCAGGAAATATTCTAAATCAAGTACGTTTTTTGATTCCCATCCTAATGTATCTCCTACTTTTCATGTTGATATAAGTAGTACTGGTGTCCATGAAGAAGGAAATAATGTTCAAGAGTCTAACATAGACCAGGGAAGTTTTCTAGTAGAAGAATTTTTTGATAGTGAGTTAAATATCTCAAGAGAGGAGGATAGGTGGGAGTTTTGGGAAAAGAATAAGTTCTCTGAGTCTTCAACCCATGGAATTGGTTTTATTTTCAATGGAAATAATTTTAATCCATGAGGTAAATCCCTTGATGAGCTAATCCACTTTCCTCTTCAGGAGGACCCTATTGACCAACCTTACTTTACTCCTACCCTGAGTGAACATGAGGATATTCTAGAAAATGAGGAAGATATAGATAATGACATAAAATCCATTGAAGAAGAAGAGTTAAGATTCCAAGAACAAGAAGAAAAAAGAAAGAAAGAGTTGAAAGAGAAGGAAGATAGGATTAGAGCTAAGGAACTTGAGAGAGATGCTAGAAGGAAAAATTTGGAGGAAATGAGAGAAGAGGCTGCAAGGTGTAGAACCTCTGAGGAAAATCTTTCTAAAATGATTGATGTTATTCCTAGAGCAATAATATTGATGGGAACTTCAGCTATTGATAGCTATGTAACATTTGTCTCAACCACTAGAGCCTTATATTATCCTATTATTACTAAGAAAACCTCATTTGTAGATCATGGAAAGAGATCTATTGACCAACCCACAAAAACTACATTCAAAAACAATGATAAAACCAATACTTCATCTACTGAAGTCCCCAAAAATAAAGCCAAAGTTTATATGATCCCATCTAATGCATCTCCAAATCCTGAGATATTAAGGTTACAGTTGGAAAGTGAAAAGTTGAGAGAAGATTTGAAGAAAGCTGAAATACTAGCTTCTAATGCAGAAATGACAAGGAAAAATGCATTCCTTCAAATTTCCACCCATATTCTAGATGCTTCGAGCTCTGGAAACACTAATAGTGAGTTGCAAAAGAAGAAATATGATGGAAAAAATCTTGGTGGAAGTGGTGGTGGAGATGGAGGAGGTGGTGGTGGAGGAAAGAACAAGAATGATAAGTCTTATTTTGAAGATGATGATGGAGGTAAGAAAGGAGAAAGTGATGGTGAAAGTGGAAAGGGAAAGGATGGTAGCCACTCTGATAGGAAGAAAGATGATGAACACAGAGATGATCATAGGGATAGACATACTAGGAGGCCACTCCAAGTAGATAGATATGAACAACTATGTTTTAGTAGAATAGCTAGCTACCCTAACCCATTTCCTAAAGATTTCAGGCTTGCTCTAGTCAAATTCTCTAGAAATAATGCTCTAATTGGTGAAGACCACCTCAAAGCATTCACTAATGTTATGGATGATTTTGAGGTGGAAGAAAAAGATTTCATGATGAATTTATTCATGTAGTCTCTTGTTGAGGACGCAAGAGAGTGGTACAGGAGTTGACCTATTGAGAGCATTGGCTCTTGGGAGGAGTTCAAAAGGGTTTTTAGAGAACAATATAGTAATAAGACTGATTCCAATTTTTTGTTGAATCAATTCAATAATATTGTAAAAGGATCTAATGAATTTGTTGTTGAGTTTAATACAAGGTTTCAAAAAGCTAGAAAAAGGTTGCCTCCTCATCTACACTTAAATGATCATGTATGTTTGGTAAATTACTACAATTCTTTTGATGCAAAAATGAGTTACCATTTGCTAGATAAGCATCCTCAATCTTTAAGAGAAGCTTTTAAGATAGTAGAACATATTGAAAATATTATCAAAATAATTGGTAAAGTTGGAAAAAGAGATGATCTGAAACTTTTCAAAAGTTCAAAAAGGGAAGAAAATAGTTCATACACTAAAGGGGGAACAATTGAGGACAAGCTTGATAGCTTCATGAAAACTATCAATGATAAAATTGAAAGGCAAGAGAAGGCCCAACCAAAAAATTACCAAAGGAATGAAATACCCCCTAGGTTGTAAGATCAACCTTACAATATCGATTGGTATAGTGGGAATCCTATCTGAAATAATCAGAGAAATACCCAAAACAAAGTTCCTGCAAACCCTTTGCAAAATAATTCATTAAATTTTGTTGAGGATACTCCTTGGTGTATGAATTTTCAAATACCACATTCATCACAAAAGTGTGTAGTAGCACAGATGGTGGAAGTAGAAGATAACATACCCAAGGAGTGTGATCAATAGGATCAAGAGGAGGATGATGTAATTATGATTATGGGTGATTCTGATATTGCTTACAGTGAATGCTCTTCAAATGAAGATTCTTATGAAGTAGATGTCGGAAATCAGAGGAAAATTGTTAATACATATCATCAAAAATTTCTTTCTAATGAGGATGACATTAGTGATGTTGATGCTTACAATTTGGAGGTGATTGAATATGGTGTCTCATTAAGAAGACCTTCTGTGGAAGAAATTGCAAAATACATTGCGGTCTTAGCTGCTCAAGCTAGGAGTTCTTATCACTTAAGGAATAGAACTGTTAGAGGTGAACCTAGTAATCCATCCAGTCTATTCATCAAGGAACATAATGCTAAGGGAAAAGAACATGAACTTGATGAAAAAATAGAAGCTACCAAAGATGAAGAAGGAAAGGGAGATAAAATTTGGGCCAAGAAAATAGGCAAGTCAAAAGCTACTCCTGGACACAAATTTTTTTGCTAAAAAATCAAAGATACAAAAGAATGTTCCTGAAGCCATAAGGAAGGATGCTAAACACAAAGCTAAAGCAACCAGAATTCAATAGGGAGATAATAGTAACGAACAAGGTATTCCTTCAATTGAATTTACCAAGTATACTCATGTTGACATGTTTCAGTAACTTATCCAAGTTAAAGTGTATGTACCTTTTCTTGAAATGACGAGGATAGAGGAACATAAAAAAAAGGCAATGGCCCTTAACACCGGTGCTACTATAGCCTATAATGATTTGGTAGAACCCACTCCTTTTAAACTGAGTGAAAAGGACAAGAAAGGTAAGGAAGTTGAAGGACTAGTTTTTGAGATTCGCCACATTTTTCATGGAAATTCTATGAACATTTATCTAGATAAGAATATAGATCCATTTTTTCTTACCTTGATAGTTGGGGGAAATTTCATTAAGAATAGTATTATTGACTCTAGTGCATCAAACAATATCATGCCAGTTAAAATCATGGATGCATTAGGGTTAAAAGTTGATAGCACTCATGGTAAGTGTTATGCCATGGATGCCAGAGAGGTCTCTATGGTAGGTGTGATAAATGAGCTTCCATGTAGATTAGCAACTTTCCTTGATAAAGAGTTTAAAATGAGTGTGATAGTGGTTGATATCCCACCTAATTATGAAATGTTATTATCACAAAAATGGAGTGCATCTATGGGAGGCAGTATGAAATGTGACATGTCTAATGCCACATTTCCCATCGATGGTAGGAATATCCAAGTAATGATAGAATCTAGGGTCCCACATATGTTGGAACATGTCCCTGCAAGTGACACAATTATTTTCATAGATATCAACAATGGTTGGTTCAAGGTAGAAGAAGCACCAAGAGAGATTGAAAGATGTCTTGCACCTATATAAAATGAAGTTTCAAGAATTTTTGATAAAGAACTATAGAAAATGTACTTTGATGGTGCAAGCTCTAAAGAAGGATCTGGTACAGGGATTTTATTAGTATCACCTATTGGAAATACTTATAAGTTCTCTTTTACACTATCTTTTGTTTGTACAAATAATGTAGCAGAATATGAAGCCTTGTTATTGGGATTGAGACTTGCTAAAAAATATGGAATAAAATAGCTAATGGTAATTGGTGACTTTGAGCTTGTAATATCCCAAGTAAGAGCTATGTATGCTTGCAAAAATAATAGATTGAGGAAATAATGGAATGTTTTTTGGGATTCCATTGAATATTTTGATGCTTTTGGAATTGATTAGATGGAGAGAGGACATAATATAGTGGCTGATCTACTAGCTAATATTGCATTGAAACCTAATAATATAACTTTCATAGGAATTTCAAAGGTTGAGATACAAACAAGGCCCTCTATCCCTGATAATGTATACAATTGGTAGATTTTTAATAATGATGAGGATATCCTTAGATTCCTAAAATGTGCTAATAAATAAGAAGGTTAGGAGATTGATTTTATTGGATTTGTAGATAATATTGATGGATAAGATACAGTGTTTGAAAAAGAGACCTGTCATCCAATTAAAAACAAATAAAATCCCCAAAGGCCTTGTCACTCTTGAAAGGGTCTTTGATAGTTAAGATACCAGTAAGGGAAAAAAAACTACTACTCACCCAGAGGACCTAGAAGAAGTAAATTTGGGAACTGAAAATGCCCAAAAAAAGGTCTATATAGGAAAGAGGATGAAACCAAAGGTAAAGGAAATGCTATTTTCCTTGCTTAGAAAATATAGGCATGTCTTTGCTTGGTCATACAATGACTTGAAAGCTTACAAGGAGGAACATGAAATTCCTTTAAAAGAGGATGCAAAACCCTCCAAGTAGAAGAAAATACCAATTAATCCTACTTTAGCTCCCAAGATGCAAGAGGAGTTGATAAAGTTGAGAGAGGCTGGTATTATAAAACCCATTAGACATTCTTCAGGGGTATCTAATCTGGTACTAGTGAGGAAATGGAATGGTGACATAAGACCATGTGTCGATTTCAAGAAATTGAATGTATCCTCATTAAAGGATAATTATCCCTTACCAAACATGGAGGCCATGTTACAAAAGGTAACTGGCTATGAGCTATTGTCAATGATAGACAATTTATCAAGATATAATCAAGTAAAAGTGAAGGAGTCTGAGTAGTACATGACTACATTTACTACTCCTTTAGGTACCTATGTATATGTAAGGATGTCTTTTGGCTTAGCAAATGCTCATGCCACTTTTTAGATAGCTATGTAGCTTTCTCAGATTTTATTGATTTATTTATGGTTGTATATCAAGATGACTTGACCACTTATTCTAAGAAAGAAGAGGATCATTGCATGCATTTAGAGAAAGTTTTTGTTAGGTCACTAGAATATGGAATATCTTTGAATCCAAAGAAATGTGCCTTTGGGGTCATCGAGGGAAAATAGCTAGGGAATATTGTGTCTAAGGAAGGAGTAAGGATAGACCCTGAAAGAGTAGTAGCTATTGACAAGATTCCCCAACCAAAATATGTCAAGGGTATCTAGTCATTTTTTGGGTAGATAAATTTTTTGAGAAGATTTGTAACCAATTTTGCAGAAATTACAAGACGTATTTTCAAAATGCTGAAGAGGGGTGAAAAGATACTTTGGAGTGAAGAGCCTAGTCAAGATTTCAAGAAGATAAAACAATCTTTTAAAGAGGCTCCAATTTTGAAGTCTCGTAGCTTCTCTAAACCAATGCACATTTTCTCTTTTGCTTCTTTTTATACTATTGTTGTTGTTTTACTACAAAAAAATGAACAAGGTTTTGAACAACCAATTGCATTCTTTAGCAAATCTTTACAAGTTGGAGAATTGAAATATGACACTATTGACAAACAAGTACATATGATTTGGTAAAGGTTGTAAATAATTTTAGTACTTACTTACAAGGGGCTACAATTATAGCTTTTGTACCAAGTGTAGTTGTGAAGGACATTTTTACTTAGCAAGAGACTATAGGTAGAAGATGTAGATGGATCAACAAGATCCAAGAAATTAACATTGAAGTTTAGATTACCAAATTAGTAAGAGGACAGATCCTAGCAAAGTTAATGGCAGAGCCAAATTTGGAAGAAAATCAAGTTAATCAACTTTGGATAATTGATGTTGCACCTCTTTGTGATATGAAAACATGTGGATGGTATAGAAGAATTATCCAGTATTTACAAACTATGCAATGTCCTACTAATATGGCTGACAATGAAAAAATAACATTGAAATTACATGTTATCAAATATGTGATTATTGAAAATGAGCTATGGTGGAGAAGCTTGGACATAGTACTTCTAAAGTGTATAGATGGAAAACAAGCATTGTAACTTCTATAGGAAATGCATAATGGAGTATGTGGTGGTCATTACATGGAAAAGACTACAACACATAAGATTTTAAGAGTTGGATTTTGGTGGCCCAATGTTTTAAGAGATGCTCACAAGTTTGTTAAACTTGTGATGCCTATCAATGATGCTCAGGAAAATTGAATTTCTCAAGAAATTTACCACTCAGACCTATGGCAGTTGAAGCCCCTTTCCAACAATGGGGAATTAATTTCATCGGGGAAATACCAAAAAAATATAGTGGAGGTCACTCATGGATTCTTGTTTCCATTGATTATTTTACAAAATGGGTGGACACAATACCTACAAAGAAGACAACAAGCAAGGTGGTAGTTGATTTTCTATTGAATAATATTCTTATCAGATTTGGAGTCCCTTAAAGAATTATCTTAGTCAATGCTATGTGTTTTAGGTCAAATGAATTCAAGGACTTTTGTGAAAGACATGGCATACAAGTTTCTTATTCTTCACCTTACCATCCTCAAGGAAATGGTCAAGATGAGTCTAGTAATAAGAGTTTGACGAAGATAATCAAGAGAATTATGGAGAACACAAAATCCTAGGATTCAAAATTAAAAATGACACTCTGGTCAGATAGAGTGACTATGAAAAAGGCTACTGGTTATTTTCCATTTGGCTTAGTATATGGTCTAGAGGCAATGTTGCCATAGAATAACCTACTCAAAATGTACAAGTTTGCGTAGGAATATGATGAAGAAATTTGTGATGATATGCAACATAGGATAAATAATTTGGTGTAGTTGCATGAGTCGAGGAGGGAAGCTCAAGCTAGAAACTTGAAGATGCAATTCTAGGTTAAGCACTTATATGACAGAAAATCTTTTCCCTAGAAGTTTAAAGATAGCAGCATGGTGTTAACTTGGAATGCAAGAGCTGAGGATAAGAGAAAACATGGAAAATTTGAAGCATTATGGATTGGACCTTATTTGATAGTCAACACTCATAGAGAAGATTCATATTTTCTTTAGAGCCTGACAAATGAGATTTTGACTTGCTAGTACATGGATAGTTCTTAAATCCATACTTCTCCTGAGTATGTTATCTTCCTTGTACATTCTATTTTGTATATTATATATATAGGTGTGTTTGCTTTTTTTTTTCTGTGGGTTTTGTTACCTTCTTTGTGTAGTTCCCCAGTTTGGATCCTTTGCTTATAATCCACATTTTGGTCTACTTCAACCTAAGATTCTTGAGATCTCACCATTCTTGCAAGAGGCATACGTCCCTATTCAAAGCCACTGCTGGAACCTTAATTCTCGTGTCCCATCTTAAACCCTTGTTGCATTTACGAAGCTTTTAGGATTTGTTTCCTTGAAATCACTTGAGCATTCTATTTTGTTGTTAACTCCCTATTTCCCATTGTCAGTCACTATTTTAATTTTTTATATTAGGGAACTGATTCCCTCATCATGGGTCCAGAAAAATTTGTTATAATGATTTTGGGGTTCTTAAGTATTTTTCTATCTATTGTATCATCCTAGTAAGTCCCCTCCATTAAAACAACTTATGAACATGTGCCTAAAAGTTTTCACTTAAGTTCAATCTACCTTATGTGCTTATCACTCATCGTTGATCACTTTTGAAATATCTATTATAAATCAGTGACAAGTGATGAGGTGATATCTCTTTGATATCGCTCATCATGAATTACTCCTTGAACTTCTGATAGAAAATAGTGATGAGCGAGGTTCTTAAGGGATCACTCATTACTGATGATTTTTGAATTCTTAAATTTGTAGTAGCAATAAGCTCTAAATTTATGATTGTAGTTTCATCGCTCAACACCAATATTTTACAAAGAGATTGTTTTAAATTAGCGATGAGTGAGAAGATGATTTTCCAATTGCATCGCATCTCATAGACTTGTTTTGAGTGCTAAGAGGAGCATTAATGATAAGTGATATGGTCCCTTTTAAGGAGTTTTCTGTCACTAACTTGATTACATCCTATTTGTGATATTTTTGTGTGATTGAATGTTATGTAGGTGTATGTGTCAAACTATGGTGCTTACATCTCTTGTCATTTATGGAAGTCAAGGTGAAAAGTTGATTTAGTGAGGAGCGATGGAGATGGATGAGATTGGGAAACTAGTTGTAGATCTAAGGGTTTTGATTTTATCACATGAGGCCCTTGCATCACTGATTAAGATGGACAAGAATGAAGTAAATTAGCGATTGGTGACAACCACAACATGAAGAGGAAATGTGGCAAAATCCTAAGGATTTCATATAAGGCAAAAAGGAAGGTGGTGAGGTGGATCGACAACCATTCATATAGTCTTAAAGTTGAAGGATCAATGATCAAGGTTTAAAACTAAATGACTAATTGTCATTTTGCTCGCATGAGCTTACTATCGAATATTAATGGTGACATGCTCCCCTCCTGATCATAACAAAAAGTAGATATCTAGTTTATTGTGCATCCTAATTCACTAGCTAGTGGAAAGAATACCAAAGGCCGAAGAATTTGTAAGGAAAGCTCTAGAAATTATCACCAACTAGAATGGCACTACTCTCATCTAGGTAAGAAAAATTGATACTTCCTTTTAATTATGGTAGTAAGGTGAATGCCCTGGAAAGCTGATAGGAAAATTGATGGAATGTGCAATTTAGTCTTTTTTGGTGATTTCAATTTGATAATTGAGCACTGTCTAAATTGTAAAGAAAGGTGTCCTATTCAATACTAGTGTTTAATCCTATCATAATTGTGAATTGTTTTCTTTGGCTGTAAGAAATTGTAAACCATAGTTTACATTTATGTTACAAGCATGAGTGACCCAGAGCCTAGTGAATCCAGTGTTAGACCGGAAAGGAAACCAAAGAAAAAGAGGCTTAAAATACTTAAAACTTAGCATGCTTTAGATGAAATTAAGCCTAAGCTAGTGACTGCTTCTAACCCTTTTCCTAGTACTCCAACGGCTTCCATGAGATCTAGAAGCACAAAGAAGGAAACATAAAATTTTATGCAAGGAACTTTTGTAGGTATCAAAGAGGCAAGGTCAAAAATTGGTAAAAGATAAACAAGACAAGTTGTTGTTACCACTAGGTTGATTGATAATGCTAGGGAAATTAGTGAGAAACCCTAGACCTAGAGTGGATGACAATTGTTTCAGTATGCTTTCAATAGGCGGAATCATAGTAAGCCTCCATGCTATTTGTGGGGGTTGAACCTGGGAAAGTTAGTGGTTCCAAAAGTGTTTGTAGAAGTTGATTTAATGATGGAGCTAGCAAGGCACTATGACTGTACTGACAAGAAAATCAAGTGAGAATGGTGATATAATTCTAGATGTGACAGAGGATAAAATGTTAAATTTATTTGGGTTAAATCTCAATTATACTACAAAGTTCAGGCGTGTTGACTTGTATGCTGAATATGAAAGGAGAAAATTTGCATACAAAGAAGCAATACTTGTGCTACATAGGAGTAGGAAAAAATTCACTGTTTAGGATGTTGAGCCTTTTGAGTCTGAAAAATTTGAATATTATTTCAAAAAAACTTACTATTGTTTAAACCAAGAGCTAGCTTGGGATTTTGAGGTCAGAATAGCCCATAATTTGTTGGTGATGGTGGAAGATATACAAGAATATAATTGAAACACTGGTTTTGATTATGCTAATTTTGTTGTTGAACAAATGCATGAGGATTTTCTCAATTTGAAAAAGGAAGTGCTCCCTCTATTTTTCCCCCATTATTCTTTATTCATGCATATTCTCTTATGGGAAGGATATTATGAGAGGAAAAGGAAATTAAATCTAAAGATTAAGGACAGTGAAAATAAGGTTATCCCTATGTAAATGTGGGCATACATTTGGGATTAGGATTTCTCCAATTCTAATTACATCTTATTTTCCAATGTTATAAGGCATGGTATCTTAGAGTTAGTGGGTGTGGCACCTAGATTCAAACTTTCTTTAGATATTAGAATTTTTATGCACCCAAAGGATGTACCAAGCTCTACAACAACACATAATTGGGTTGACTAGTTTCTACATTCTGAATATACTTTGATCAAGGTTTACGGAGCTAAGGCGGCACCCCATTGTTTACCCTTGTATGTCTCAGACAAATTGGATTTCATGGAGCTCATGTGGAAAATCAATGTTATGGATTACCAAATGTTTAGAAAGGACAAAAAGGGCTCTTAAGTAAATCCCCAATGTACTATTGCTTATTTTAAGATCACTGCCCTTGAAGGGTATGAGAAATTGGGCATTATAATGAATAGTTTCATAGTATCTCTCAATGAGGTTAGAGTTTTTATCTAGAAGGATTTGTGGCAAGAAGAAGAAGACAAAAGAACTTAGGCATCATACATCATGAATTCTTCTATAGAGATGATGTGCTAAGGAATCTGATAGGTGATGAGGCTATCATGGTTAGGAGAAGGGATTAGACAGCTATGAAAAATCTTGAGGAAAAGATTATGAAGAGGAATTCCTTCTACATCACTCCATACAATGAAATTGCAAACCCATTGGAGAGGGCCTTTACCATGATAAGGGACTATCAGTCTAGTGAGTTTAATGTAAAGGCAAAGGAGGTTGTAGAAAAATCCTAGGTCCTCTTAGAGCAACAATGGCAACAACAAGCTATGGATATCTCAGAACAACTTGAAGATGTTCAGGAGGTCAGGGAAGAACAATTGGCAGAAGATGTGCAAAAAATGAGGAGGTTCAGCAAAAATTTACCCTTCCTCATATTAAAGAGACTCATAGTTCAGATGTTCCTCATAAAGGATTTTCTAGCAATAGTATGATAGAGAAAATGATGATGATCCTAGAATTAGGGAGTGTGACGAGTTTTTGGCTGATGATAAATTTGTGTAGACTAAAGAATTTCAAGAGTTTATGATTCAATAGTGGAGTAAGGAAATAAAAGAGAGACTAGAATTAGCTCGAGTCAATGTTGAACATTCTCATCAAGAGGAAGCTAAGAAAGCAGAGGAACAAAATATTAGGGTTGAAATTACAACTATTACTCCCACTAAAGCTCACAAAATTGTTAAAGATAGTGAAGTCATGTTATTAGCAGGATGTACCATCACTGCTTCCATAGCATATGATGTAGTTAGGAGAGATGCTCAAGCTTTGATATCGAAAGATCAATTTGAGAATAAAGTATTTGGTTCTGGATATAGTCCAAAGCTACATACCCTTGTAATTTGGTGTATGGAACTTAATACTAGTAAAGATGAGGTTGCTAGGCCTATTGAAGAAGTTATTGGTTCAATAGTGGTCAAAAGGGTGACTAACATAACACCAATCAAGGCAACTGAATTATCTGCACATGTTGCAATGCTTAGTGTGGACATTGCCCATATTTCTCAGAATAAATATGAATCTTTGGCTAAGGAATATAATAAGGCTTTGAATGAATTGTGTCAAATGAGAGCTACCATTCAGAATAATCAAAGAATAGTTACTCGGCCTTCTTGTTCTTCTTCATTTGATATGTATACACAAGATAGGGAAACTTTGGCCCTCAAGATTGATGATTTGAATGAAAAGTTAACTGTTAAGAAGGAAAATGTCAGGTAGTCCAAATTGGAGACAGTTAGGGTGGCCAATGAAATTTTTGAATATGTGCTTAAGCATAGGGTGACCAGGTTGCTCCATAGGGCTACTGATGTGTGGGCCACATATACAAACATTCATGGGGCAAATACAAAGTATCTGCTAGTACAAGAGGCCTTTAGGAATGAAGGAATAATTGGATTACTAGGGTAAGTGCTTTGAAAGAAATGATGCAAAAATGAATAAGGATCCTGAGGAACCCATAAATATTCCAGACATCTTGAAAACTATTGACTCAATAAATGATGTAACTACTTTCCATGGAAAGTTGTGTACATAGCTCCAGAGTAAGTTGAAAATATCCAAGGAGATGTAGGATCGTGGTATGCCTCAAATATTGAATTCAAAAGGTGAATTGCATCCATTTGACACCTAGAAGATAGATTTGGGAGGACTTCTTAGAGTGGCTATGATGCATTTTTCTGTCACCAATTACATCTTGCTCAATCCAAACATTGATACAATGGTGTAAATTGAATAAAAAATGGATATATTTGTTAAGGAAGCCATGATTTTAATTGATGCAAGGTACTCCCAATATATTACCAAGGTGCAAAATTTATTGAATGTTAAATGGCCCACTAAAGAAGAATACAACATTTGGTTGGAGAGATACATAGAGTGAATAAGGAGAATAATGGATAGGAGAAGAATAATGCATAGTCTGAATACAATACATATTAGGCTTTTGATATAACATGGTAAAAGTTTATTCTCTCCTTAAACTCAAGTGATTAGCATGTGATGCTAATGTGGATTAATGCATTTTGACCTTTTTTTTGCTTTCTTTTTCTTGCTTCATAAGTTTGTTGTTTTGATTTTCTTATAGTTGGAATTTTGAGCACATGGAGAATATCTTGTAACTATTGTAACAAACTAATGATGTCTGTTAAGGTGGGACCTATTTTCCATGAAGAGTTGAGGATAATTCTTCCTTATGCTTATTTTCTCCACCTAAAGACTCAAGCATAGCTGAAAAGGGAATATTGTTGCAAGCAGTTCAATAGGATCATGACATGTGGGTTATCTAGTTTGAAGCTTGTTTTGCTCCTCCATCTTTATAAGAAGGAATTCAGGACCAAAAGCATAGGAGTTAGAAATGTTTTGGGTTGATACTGTTAGTTTTGTCAAGACAATATGAAGCAAGTTTTAGATTCTTTGTTTTAAGTTTCTTTTGAAATTCATACTTATGCATGTAAGATTGATAATGATATAACATTTATAATACAAAGTAATATCAGTTTCGTGGTTATTCTTTATCCTTGTATGTGTTTTATGAGTTATGATTGAAAGTAATCAAGGATTTATTTCATTTGTCTCTGTCATTATCTGATGGATGTTTAGTTAAATGTTTTCTTATTGATTCAATGAATTGATGTAAATGCTTATATGAGATTGAGAACTTATAAGTACTATGCACTAGTATATTTATAAGAAGTGATAATCCCAAATGTCATAGAGTGGTGCAGGAGAACCAACTCAAGATTTTTGGGTCTAGATGTGTTAAGGAGTTCAATGTGTATGTAGGGTGTCTATTTTATGTTTGTAATAAGGTCATGAAACCATAAATATGGGTGAAAATAATGGGAATATGTGTGTGTGGTGTCAAGTTGGGTTATAATTAAGGGATGTTTTGTGTTTAGTGCCAAATTTGAATGGAAGTTGGAAGTTCAACCATCTCCACACTTGTATTCAATTGGAACTATTGTTATTCTATAAAAATCATTGTAAAAATCCTCAAGACATCTCGAGGCAGATTGGCATGAGACATTTTTGAAGAGATAATATAATTTTGCTTTGTTTTGGTGTTAATTTTGTGCAAAAACTGTGTTTCTTCATTTTGTATGGTTTCATACCTCTTGCAAGTAATGAAAAAACTCTAAAATATTTTAGAGCACAATGTAAGCTTCCATTTGAATCATATTAGAGGGGATTTCATAAGGATTTGAGAGAGAAAAGTTCTATTTTTTGTAGGTGCTAGTTTAACTAAGGTCTTTAGGGTTTTGTGTATATAATGGAGAAATAAGGCCATTCCACCTTGCTACGTCTCAATAAATGGGTAGAATGGGCCTGGTAGGGTGTAGGAAGGTGTGTTCTATTCCTTCTTGGTAGGGTGGAGTGAAATAACAATCAATAGAATGTGCTTAAGCATTGGCAAGTTGATTGCCATGGTTGGATTTATTGGTTTTTGAGCAAGATAGTGAAAATAAAGATTGCTTGATGGAATATAAGGTGATAGTAGTTTTGTGACTGTTTTAGAGTCTCCATAAAGTTTTTTTGTTCGAGAAAGAAAGATTTGGGAGACCTCCTTTGTAAAAGAGGCCTAATTAGGCCTTTGGAAAGTGATAAAGGGCTAGTTGGGGAAAGAAGTTCTCAGACAACCCTAGTTGATGATCAAATATGTCAAAGAATAACCAAATGGGTTCCTAAATCTATGTATGACAAGGAAGGGAGAGCCCTGAAACTGGAGTTAGCATTGAAAAAGTGAGTTTCTTGTGCTACAAGCGAGTAGGTAGATTAAGGAAGGAAGTCACCTTTAGAGCTAATCAAGACTTCCTAAACCAATTAGAAATTGTGTGTTATGTTTCAAGACCACCTTTTCTTACATTAGGTGGTATCAAAGCCTAGGTTTTGATTGGGAGATTTGTGTGTGGAACCAAACTTGTAGAAGTGGTTTGTAGAAGAGAGTAAGATGCCTCCTAAGAATCTAGGCCTCAAAAGGGAAGTGAGCACAATAAAGGAGAATCAAGATGGCATGTTGGCTAGGATAGCTGCTTTAGAAGAAAACCTAAGAAGGAGGGTCACTGATGAGGATAGTGAAGCCCCTCAAGGTGGGGCCTAAGGAGAAGAGTTGGGTCCAAATGAGGAAGGGGATCCAATACTTTTGTTGGGAGATGTTACCAATGTGGCCAAATTGGCCACTCTACTTGGAGATGTCCTGATAAACAAAGAACAAGTTCACATGGGGGAGAAATAAGGACACAAATTGTCCAAGAGGAAGATGGAGAGAGTGTAAATTCACCCTCATTGCATGCAAGTGCAGAAGTAGGAGAGAGTTTTGTCATGAGAAGGAAATTAATCAAGATCTCAACTACCAAGGAACCACCACAAAGGAAGGATTTATTTAGAACTACATGTAAGGTAAAAGGAAAGGTATGCAAAGTGGTAGTGGAATTTGGTTCTACTGATAATCTTGTTTCATTAGAAATGGTAGAGAAGATCAAACTCAAAATAATCCCTCACACTATGCCATATAAGATCTCTTGGATTAATAAAGGTCAACAACTGCTTGTAAGTGAACAATCATGGGTAGAGTTTAACATTGGACCATATAAGGATAAGGTGCTATGTGACATCATCCCAATGGATGTATGCCACCTTCTCTTGGGCAGGCCTTGGCAATTTGATATAAAGGCCTAGCGTGATGGTGAAAAGAAAATCTATGTAATTGATAAGGATGGGGTATCATATACCCTCACACCTCTAAAAGAAGATGGAGGTGCAAACCATGAAGGACCTAGTGTCATGATTGTGAAAGATAAGGAGTTTTTGAAGAGTCTTGAAGAGGGGGAAGGAGGATATGCTATTGTGGGAAAGCTAATTTATGAGGCAGAAATAAATGATAGTGAGAAGGTCCCTAATGAAGTGCAAACCCTACTTGAAAAGTATGAGAACATTGTTGTAGATGAGTTTCCAAACTCCTTGCCACCAATCTGTGATGTTAGCCACCATATAGATCTAATCTCTGGTGCAAGCCTCCCGAATAAAGCTACTTATAGAATGACACCTCAACAAAATGAGGAGATCAAAAATCAGGTGCAAGAATTGTTGGACAAAGGTTTAGTGAGGAAAAGTCTGAGTCCATGTGCTATGCCAACTATCTTGGCACCCAAAAAGGATGGAGAGTGGAGGTTATGTACAGATTCAAGGGCCATTAAAAAAATAAATTTTAGGTACATATTTCCCATACCTAGGATGGAAGATCTTATGGACAATTTGGTAGGGGAAAGGTACTTTTCTAAGATAGATTTAAAGAGTTGCTACCACTAGATAAGAATCAAAGAGGGTGATGAATGGAAGACAACTTTCAAAACCATTGAGGCCTCTATGAGTGGTTGGTTCCCTTTGGCCTAACTAATTCTCCAAGTACATTCATGAGACTCATGAATGAGGTGTTAAAGGACTTCATCAACAAGTTTGTACTAGTATACCTAGATGATATCTTGGTATTCAACAAAACAAAGGAAGACCACTTGGAGCACTTTTTTAGGGTGTTGGGAAAGCTACATTTAGAAAGGTTGGTGATAACTCTTTAGAAATTTGAATGGATGAAGCAAGATTTGGTGTACTTGGGTTTTGTGATCTCAGGAGGTGAGTTGAAGATGGATCCTAATAAGGTTGAGGCCATTCTTAGTTGGCCAAGATCTAGAACAGTTGGAGAGGTTAGGAGCTTCCATGGATTAGAAAGCTTCTATAGGAAGTTTGGGAGGAATTTTAGTCCCATTGTTGCACCCATGATAGACACCATCAAAGGAGAGAGAAAAGGTAGATTCCAATGGACCAAGGAGGCTAATCGGAGTTTTTAATATCTCAAGAAAAAGGTGGCTTAGGAACCAATCCTTACTCTTCCTAATTTTGATAAAGTCTTTACTATTGAATGTGATGCTAGTTGTTTTTCCATAGGGGCAGTACTTAGTCTAGATTGGAAACCAATTGCATTATTTAGTGAAAATTTGAATGAGGCTAAGAAAAGATACTCCTCATATGACCTAGAATTATATGCTATGGTACAATCCCCTAAGAAATGGAAGCACTTCTTATTGCCTAAATAATTTGTGGTATTTCCTGATAATCATGCCTTGAGTTTCCTAAATAGTCAGGAGAAATTGAACCATAGGCATATGAAGTGGGTTGAGTACTTGCAAGCCTACACTTTTACTATAAAACATAAGAAGGGACAATCCAACAAAGTGGTTGATGCCTTGAGCACGAGGGAAATATTAGTGCAAGAGGTGCAACTCCAAAGTGTGGGTACAGACTCACTTAGAGGTACATGTACAAGAATGATGAATATTTTCATGATGCTTTTACTGTTTGTGAGCAATATCAAGGGTATTTTCATAGTGAGTATGCAAACTATGTGTTACGAGATGGGTTTCTCTTTAAGGGGGCTCAGTTATGCATTCCAAGATGTTCAATAAGGGAAAATTTGGTAAGGGAGAAACATAGTGGGAGCCTAGGAGGACATTTTGACTATGATAAGACTTTGGATCAGGTGAAAAGATTCTACTACTGGCGTAAGATGCATCTGGATATCAAGATATTTGTGGAAGGTTATGTCATCTTTCAAAGGGAAAAAGGGACTAGCCCAAATGTTGGTTTATACCAACAATTGCCAACACCTAGCAGACCATGGCAAGCTATAAGCATGGGATTTTTCCTAGGATTACGTAGCAAATCAAGGAGGTATGATAGAATATATGTTGTAGTAGATAGATTTAGTAAGATGGCACACTTCATTCCTTGTAAGACTACTAATGATGCCTCTCACATTGATAGCTTATTCTTCAAAGAAATTGTAAGAATTTATGAGTTACCACTGTCCATAGTGTCTGACAAAGATTCCAAGTTCATTGGCCATTTTTGGAGAACATTGTGGAGGAAATTGGGAACTAATATAACTATAGTTCTGCCTATCACCCCCATACAGATGGGAAAACCAAGGTTGTGAATAGATCTTTAGGGAATTTGTTAAGGTGCCTAACAAAAGAACATCAACAATCTTGGGATTTGATATTACCATAGGCGTAGTATGCATACACTGATTCTATTAACAAGAATATTGGCAAGATTCCCTTTGAATTTGTGTATGGGATGCACCCTAGGGGTGTCTATGGGTTAAGAGATCTGAGTGGATTAGATAATAGGAGTGCTCAAGGAGAGGACTTTGTTGTGGTCATGCATGATATTCACAAACAAGTGAAGGAAACCATTGACAAGAATGTGGATAAGTAAAAGAGGAAGGAAGATTTGAGGAGGAAGGATGTCCAATTCAAGATAGGCGATTTAGTGCTAGCACACCTCATGAAAGAGAGATTTCCTAAAGGGAAATACACCAAACTTATGATGAAGAAAATAGGACCTTGCAGGGTGGTCCATAAGTATGGGAACAATGCTTATGAAATTGAACTCCCACCAAGAGTTTCCATATCACCTATCTTTAATGTCACTGACCTATACCCCTCTAAGGGATCTGGTTTTGCTAGAGAAGACGTAGGTGAACCTGCAAATGTTGATGAGGATTGGATTAAGGATCTTCCATCTGCTCAACCTATGCAGCTAGAAACCATCCTAGATACAAGGGAAGTGAAGAGGGAAAGGTGTATAAGGAACATTTGGTCAAGTGGCTTCAACTTCCTAAAGAAGAGGAAACCTGGATGACTAAAGAAGACATTGCAAAGTATGGAAAATTAGTTGCAGACCTCCTTTCATCCGGAGGATGAAACTTTTTCCCCTTAGCTGTATGGTGCAGGAGCACCAACTTGAGAATTTTGGGTCTAGATGTGTTAGGAGTTCAAATTGTATGTAGTGTGTCTATTTTATGTTTGTAATAAGGTCATGAGACCATAAATATGGGTGAAAATCATAGGCATATGTATGTGTGGTGTCAATTTGGGTTATAATTAAGGGTTGTTTTATGCTTAGTGTCAAATTTGAATGGCAGTTGGAAGTTCAACGGTCTCCACACTTGGAACTTTAGTTGAAACTCTTGGTATTCTATAAAAAACATGATAAAAAGACTCAATAAATCTTGAGGCAAGTTGGCATGAGACTTTTTTGAAGAGAATACAATTATGCTTTGTTTTGGTGTTAATTTTGTGCAAAAATTATGTTTCTTCATTCTATACGGTTCTGTACCTCTTCCAAGTAATGAAAAACCTCTAAAATATTGTATAGCACATTGTAATCTTCCATTTGAATCATACTAGAGGGGATTTCATAAGGATTTGAGGGAGAAAAGTTTTATTTTCTATAGGTGCTTCTTTAACTAGGGTTTTTAGGGTTTTGTGTGTATAATGGAGAAATAAGGCCATTCCACCTCACTTCTTCTCAATAAATGGGTGGAATGAGCCTGGTAGAGTGTAGGAAGGAGTGAAATACCAATCAATAACATGTGCTTAATCATTGGCAAGTTGATTGCCATGGTTGTATTTACTGGTTTTTGAGCAAGATAGTGAAAATCTAGATTGTTTGATGGAATATAAGGTGATAGAAGTTAGTTTTGTGACTAGTTTAGAGTCTCCATAAAGGTTTTTTTGTTGGGAAAGCAAGATTTGGGATACCTCCTTTGTAAAAGAGGCCTAATTAGGCCTTTGGAAAGTGATAAAGGGCTAGTTGGGGAAAGAAGTTCTAAGACAACCCTAGTTGATGATCAGATATGTCATAGAATAGCCAAATGGGTTCCTGAATCTATGTATGACAAGGAAGGGAGAGCTCAAAAACCAGAGTTAGTATTGAAAAAGTGAGTTTCCTATGCTACAAGAGAGTAGGTGGCTTAAGGAAGGAAGTCACCTTTAGAGCTAATCAAGATGTCCAAAACCAATTGGAAATTAATTGTGTGTTATGTTTCATGACCACCCTATCTTACATCACAAAGGAATGTTGTAATGCAACATTTTTTGGGGTTATATGTGCTATTATCTAAATTGTTATTAGGTTATGTCAAAAGGTATTGACTCCGTGCTTGGGATAAATACATTCGTTCATGTAGGGTATTAGTGTTACACTTACAGTGTTGATTCATTAACTACTCAAACTTTTAACCATAAAATCTTAGGGGAATACTATTTTTTTTTTTGTGTCTACTCTCTCATATCTGATATATATAACATTGACATTATAAGCTACCAACTTATTTAATGTTACTATTAAGTGGTACCATGAGAGATATCTATTATTGACAATGTATTTGATTGTAATTGTGAAAGGTCTTTAAGTATACACTATGGGATCACCCTCCTAGGTTTCACAAAGCCCAAAGAGTAGGAATAGAAGTTTAGCAACATCTATTCATTCGTTGGTCAATCCATTTAGAATTACTAATAATTGGAAATGGAAAAATCCATAGGTATTTCTAGAGATCAGTTTGGTTCTTAAAAAATAACCAACACATATCATGCCCGATAATATTTCATACAATATTCTCTTAGGGAGACCTTGGATTCATGAGATGCATGTAGTGCCTTCAACTCTTCATTGTACAATGAAGTATGTCTATAACAATATATGTATACCAACTTGAAATTGACCATGAACGTAAATTTTTTTAATAAGTTGAAAAATGAATGACAAGTCCTCTAAACACATTAATTCCAACATCAAACATAGAACCTATGGAGGGAGAAAAAAAGGATATGGAACAGTGTCAAAGTTATTGGAAGATGATTGGGGTTCCATAGAGTTCACACCTTCATTTATGGGAGAATACGTAATCACAACAAAAGAAACCAAAAAATAAAAACAACCAATGGTGATCTTAATGTAGAATTCATAAGAAAACTCACAAGCATCTACCTCATCTACAAGTGTCCAAAGATATTTTCTTTGGTCAAATTAAAATTTATCATTTAATATCATCTTGGAAAGAATATCCCACTTGTCTAGAAAGTAATATTTAATTATGAAAAGTATTTCTCTTCATATGGGATGTCCAAGTTCCCCTTCCATGATTTTTAGAATCATGAAATAATAATTGGCTATTAAAATACTAAAGTTAAGATACATTGTCATAATATTGTAAACTTAATATCACCAATCCTAATATTATTCATATATTTATGATGTTGACACCTAAAATCATCAGCACACAACCACAATCAATTTTAACTCATATATTGTTAATTAAATAGAGCTAGTTATTTAACCGACCTTTCCTATATGTTTCTAGTATTACTTAAATACATTTAATAATTTATTTAATTGATTTATCATTTATATGTGTTTCCTCCATAGTTCACTCTTAATTAAATAAATTCAAATTTTTAAAAATTATGTTCACCCTTCATATCCTCAACCTCCAAAAAATAAATAAGTACTACTATATTTTTAAATCTCTAAAAAATTCCCTTAATTAGTTAACTTAAATAAATTAACTAATTAATTAATCAACTTGCATAATCTAAAGTATGTCTGATCTAATTAATCACTTGTCACATTCATCCCATTTATCGAAAAAATATTCTTATCAAATTATGGAACCCTTATTTGAGTAGAAAATAATGAGTTAGAAGCAATAATAAAACCAAATCCTAAATAACAAGTCACACTCAAGAAAGAGAAATAATTAAGATAAGTAACAATACAATGCAAATTGTAATACAAAAAATTCCATCAAAACTCTATTACAATTTGTATATTTGCTCGAAGATGAAAGATGATGGTATGTGGGTGATTCTTTTCCTATGTTTTAATTTGATATCTTTAGGATACTAAATTATAGATAGATTGAAATAGATTTTTCAAGAATTCTTAAATAAGTAAATTCTAAACGAGAAAATGGAGGGATTGGATTAAATGATGGAATCAAGGGTTGAGATTCAGCTATATAGACGAGGTTCTTATCCTTTTGATAAGTTCCAAAAGAGGATGATACATTTTAGATCAATGGATGAGGCTTTATTAAATTCTAAAATAAAAGGAGATGCTTGCAAGTTGTAGATTATTGTATTTATTCCTATGAGGTACAAGCCAATGGGTTATAGATGATGGTATTTACATTGGAGAGGATTGAAGACCTCATTATTCATTCAAGTATTCAAGTCCTACAAGTCAATAATTTACACAAAGTAGATTGTATTAGTGATAGAAAAAGGTTTGACACTAAGTCCAAAGAAGAACATACAAATAGGGAGCAAAAAGATTTTGAAACTTGATTCTATGTATTTTCTTCCATATGTAGGGTGCCCAATGCCACTATTTAGCCAAATCAAGCCCAAATTCATATGATAGGTTCATTTGTAACTACCCTTTTCTATTATGAACTCTGTTTATGTCTTTTAATTTTTTATTTTCTAGAAATCATAATAGTTTTCTATATTTTCATAATTAATCTATATACATATTTGAATTATAAAATTAAATCAATTGACAATTAATTAATCACATCATCACACACATCATAAGGGACTGAAACTATGATCCCCCATTTTGGTTCTTTCATTGAGGTTAGTCGCAAAGTGGGTCTTTGATATCAATTTTAGTTCTTTCTCTTGTGATATTGGAAAGAATTTGATTTACCCAATAGATCCCTTTTTCCAACATAATAAGGCTCAAAGGTGAGTCCATAAAAAAAATCATTGCTTTCCTAATATGCATTCATATCCATCTCTACAAACTTGATGACCCTATCTCTTTCTTTGGTCAAATGTAGGTATAATAATTTCTTACTTTCCAAAGTATTATTCACAACTTGTATATTTATAAGAGTGACTACATTCTTATCCTTACTAACATTGACTTTAATTTTCTTCGAAGACTCCTTGCAAAATGCAAAGTTATCTCACCAAAGAGCCCTTTCATGTTATCAAGCTAATTTAGGGCTTCCACCTCTTTAAATACTCCCTTTCCAATAGTTTATCCTTCATTCATGTAGCTCTTTAGGCCTCTCTGAAACATTAGAAAATTATCTTTTTTTGTCCTTCTCTTAGCTACAAACTCCAACACCTCCATCTAAGAAGGTATTGTGAGTATTTTTGTAAAGGAAGGATAATTATATGTAAATGCTATGTGAACTTCTTGCTTACTAAGAGATATTTCCTTTTGTTAGGATTCTTTGCTTACTAAGAGATATTTCATTTTGTTAGGATTCTTTGCATACCTAAGATAATGTGGTTCTAATATTAATAATTTCTAATATGATTAACTTTATTTATCCACACAAGTAAGGTTATGAATCCTAAAACTTTAACATTTTCCCATGGGAAACTACACTATTTTTACCAAAGAATTAAGGACTAGTTATAATACCTTATAGCACTAAGAGTTTCTTTGCAATCTCCTTGATCAAAACTATGAATTAAAGAAGAAACCAATATAATGAGGTATCAAGAAAGGACTCAATTCAAACTCTTTCTAAAACTTTAAAATCAAGTGTTTTATAAAATACCTAGACCCTATAACTAGGTTAGGAATTTGTAATTCTAAATCTTTGATCATTATTGTGGTATTTTTAGTCTCTATAATTTAATTCTCACAATATCATATACTATAGAATTTAAAACTCAATATTCATCTAAAAAATTGGGTTATCAAAATATCTTTGCATCTATCTCAAAAAGTTATGCTACTTAAAAAATATTGAATGTTTTTTCTATTTTATTGAAACTCCATCTCACAAGCCAATTGATTTCTCACTATAAAATAACATAAATGTTTTGAGTGATCATCTTCCTTCCTTGATTATTTGTTTAAGTCATCTTCATATTTATGGATTGAAATATTTTTCTTATACTTTTTTCACAAATATCATACAAAACATTAATTATTAAAGGATTGATGGATATGAACTAAAAATGAACAACCTTCTCACTTGTACATTCAACAAGTGATTCTTCCTACTTGAATTCATAAGAATAACCTATATTTCTAATTTTTAAACTTGAAAGTCAATAAGATAACCATTTCTTCTGTAAATTTCACACCTCTCATCTATTTGATGGATACCTCCATGGTCTATATGTCCTCACTTTCTTTGAGCTCTGATAATTCTTCTATTTTTTATTTCTCCATAATCAATTCCCAAATCCTCTCATAAATATTTGGCTTGGCATAATCATTTCGATTTCCATGATATATTTTTCTCTTCTTTTTTCTTTTCCTCCTATTCTTATCCACTTCGACTAGTTTGATAAATAAATTTCTAATGAGAAAGCTTACTTCAAATATTTTATTATTTTGAAAAAAAAATAGTAGTTTCTTCTTCTAATGATCTCATCAATTCCTTGAGGTGTAGAAAAGAAAACTCTCTTTAAATCTATATAGATAGAGTTTAGCATATATTAAAATTGATTTGAATCTCTATATGAAAATTGACAATAATATCTGGTGAACCCATGATACACATGGTAGAAATATCACAACAATGTTACCAATAAAATAACTCTAATGGATTATTTTAAACAAATAAAATGTGTATTTTTTTTCTAAAAATTAAAAAAACCTATATTTCTTCTCAAAATTTACATTAAAAATTATAACCCATATAAACATAACAAGCTAACATTTGATAGATTGATTTAAAAGTATACATATATAATGAGATTTGAAACACATAAAATATTGTTGCAATATACTAAAAATAGTAGCTGAAACAACAACCAACTAAAAATATTATACTCAAAACTATATAAAAAATCTATCGATTTACAAATTTGTAACAACTAGAACCTGTAAGTCATGAAGCACATTAAAATCCTTTGGATACAATTTCAAAAGAGAACAAAAGGGTTTTAATACTCCAATTCTTGAAACCAAAGGGTTTTTCCTCAAATCTAGTTTCTTGAGCATAAGGCTCAAACAATCCTGACAAGGGTATTTAGTGTAGAATGAAAAACATCCTTTCATTTAATACATTTACTCCTTAAGTAGCTAAATATATGGATATTAATGAATCATTCACTACTAATTAGGTGACATGTGTAGATGTTGTTACAAGACATTTCCTTTTTCTTTCTTAAAATTTAAACTTTTTTTTTCTTGCT